>VWZF01000442.1:403073-619850 GCA_013396755.1 Sclerurus mexicanus
TTTTGACTTTCAGTGGTAGCATAGCTCTGCTGCTTTCTGGTCTCAGCTCCACTGCTCTGTTGACCTCTGGCTTTTCTGAGTTCCTAGAGATTAAAAAGGACAGACCATGAGGAAGACCCTTGGTAGTAAAAAAAATTAACAGCACAGACCTGCAGTAGCTTCTGAGTCTGCTTCCAGCCTGGCAGCCACAGCAGCTTCCCAGCACGGAGCATCTCTGCTGTGCTCAACCCTCAGCATTAACCAGCTGTGAGTCATGCTCCAAAAAACCCAGAGGTGTAGTTTAAAGCCCAAGTTTGGTTCTTTCAAGAATAAGTCCTGGTCTGCTTTATGTATCCTCTGGTAATTAAGGTTTTCTACCTAAGATGACTGGAAACTTCCCCTTTTCAGGCCTCTTTCTCACATTGTCATGCCCTTTCAGGACCAAGGGTTATGAGGAAATGAATCAGCAGTTGCCAGAAGTGCACGGAAGGCACTGGGTGTCTGGCTTCGTGCACCTGCAGAAGCTGCTCACAGGGTGATGCTCCCTGACCAGCTGCCTACCATGGGAGACTTTCCTAGAAGCTGTGACCCCAGTGTGCCTCCCATTCCCAGCCCCCAGCCTCCCCCCAGGCGTATGCTGAGATGTTCATATCATCTCTGTTCTGTGGTCTGGAGGTGTGTGAGGCTCCTGCCCGTAGATGATGCACAGAAACACACTGCTGTGAGCCTTGGGGCCGCTGCTGCTGGCCAGGCAGGAGCTCCAGGTGTGCCAGCACAGGTTGGCTGGCAAGTCTATGGGTGGGAGGGCTCATGATGGGGCAGGACATGGGCTGTTTCAGCCTTTTTACCTCCAGCCATAGTAGAAAAGTCCAGGGTGGGACTGGGCTGGATCACCAGGCCAGCTGCAGTCACTGAGCTGTGTGTGTGGGATGGATGCTGATGGCAGAACTGCTGTCAGAAGCTTCTGCAGGACCTAATATCTGTGCTGGTCTGTGGCAGGGCTGCCTGCTGCAGTGGCTCTCCGAGGTGTTCCCTGCCAGCCCTCCTGCAGCAGCTGGCTTTGGCAGCATTGCTAACATCCTCCCAGCTGCTGGTCCTGCAGCAGGTGCCTACTGCCACCTCCCACCCCCAAAAGTGACTGCTGAGGTGCTCACAGTGAGGCATAGAGGAGCCCCAAAGTCTCAGAAGAAACGTGGTGCCTTGGTGCACATCAGCCCCTCCTGGTTTCTGATGAGCAGATTTAGTGTTGCTGTGCAGACCGGGCTGCAGGTCTAATGCCTGCGGAGCTGCCAGCTGATCACACACCAAACTGTGCCCAAGTCCCACGTACCTTCCTTGCCCACTGCCTCCCACCTTGCTGACATCAGGTGTGCACCTGGGAGGAGACATGATTTTGGTACCACTGTTGGGGCTCTCACAAATGTTGGGGGAGGAAGAGCAGACAATAGCACTTTTTCCTTCTCCCCCCTAGTTTGCTCCATGGCTGAAAGGCCAGTGATCTGCTTCCTGCAGTCAGGTAGGTTGTGGCTTCCTGGTATTCCCATGGGAACAAGGACTTTCAGGGGAAACATCAGCTGCCCCATCACTGGTGAGGATGCAGAGAGTGCCAATTCTGTCCCTACAAGGTCTCCAGCAGCTTCAGCTCCATGGTGGAGGCTGCAACCTGCCTGTCTGTGGCTTTGCAAATCTCTTTCCTCCTCTGCAAAACAGCACGGTGCAAAGCACTGAAGTGCAAAGCTGGGGGGTTGTTACAGCGAGGTGGTGGGCAAAGGTATCCTTCAGCTAAAATCAGTGCTATCTGGGTCACCCCCTTCTCCCCAGGCTGCCCCAACACCAGCCTGCTTATGCTGTTGAGACAGACTCAAATTTCCGGAGGTGCCAGCCAAATTCCTTAAGCCTGAGGGAAAGCCAAACCAAAATAAACCTGCTGTAGCTGGTGCTTTTTAATTTGCAGGAAGAGACGAGCAGCGGCAGGCTGGTTCCCAGCTGAATCTTTCCTGCTGTATCAAGCATAAATTCATCAGGTAATCCATTTCCTGAAAGAAAAAAAAAAAGGCAGAATAATTCACTTAGAAATAAAGAGTAGAGCTATTTTCCCCTCTAACATGGTGAATGCAATTACCTAAGGCATGGGAGGCTGAGATAACTCACTTATTCAGCCCCCACTCCGCAAAGAAAGCATCATCATTTTGTCAGAAAAGGCTTTAAAACCCAGTTCACATCCTGAATGCTAAAACGTCGCCACGTACAGAATCGGTCCTTATGATTTCCATGCACCGGCTGCAACATCACAAGCAAAACGCACTCACAGACAGGGCTGAGTTTGTTATTTTCAGGGCCACATACACAATGCAAACTACAGCACGGGTTTGCTGACCCTTCGCTGGTGCTGTGGGTATCTCGTTGTCCTTCAGGAGCCACTCACAGCAAAGCAAAGCACATTGGCCTCCTTTTAGCACTGTGTGAGGCATGCTGGGTTTGGGAAAATGTGCATGGGGAGAGTCCCAAGTTGTGTGTGTTTGGGCAGCTCAATGAAGGGAAGCCATAAGCCTGTGCTTGTCCCCAAATTTAATTCCATTTAGGCTGCACCCTCCCACCTTATCTGCCCTTACATAATGGGGAGTGGAGTAATGACTTTCAGCAATGCTGTTTGAGTGGCAGTGGTCCAATTCTGGACTGTATTTTTTTTTAATGGTGGGGGGGGAGAGCAGGTTGGCAGAGGGGAGAAAGCATCAGTTTGGTTTGTCTGCAATCCCTGTTTTCCTCTGGGAGCTTTAGAGGACAGACACATTCTTCCATCTCCGCTAATCCTCCTCTGATACAGAGGATTTTCCTGCCATTAAATGATAGCTTGTGAGAAAAAAATGCCAACTTTCCAGAGGCTGACTCGCATGGCTAATGGCAGCCTCATGAGCAGCAGGGAGGACACAGCCACTGCCTGGCCAGGTAAGCAATGCATCTGGATGATTTCTGTTGGGAATTTTAGTTTCAACTCTTTGATGCTAAGCTGGTTACGCTCCTCTGTAGCAGCACCTATTTCCTGGGAATGCAGCCAATCTATTACTGTTGGTGATCTTCTCCCACCTCAGATAAGAGGAACCTGACCTGGGCACGGCTGGTGGGAAGGATGCGGATGAGCTCCTGAAAAGCACAAAGTGGCACAAAGCTGCAGGATTCCCTGAGAAGGTCAGTGGTGGAAGAAAGATACCCACCAGGAAGGTGCTGGGCACTTCTTCAGTTTGAAAGTGTGTGAGAGAAGAGCTTTTTCCTTCATCTTTCTTTCTAAACATAGATCTTTTTGTGGACAAATGATGCAGAGAAATGGCAGAGGATGAAACCTGTCTCTATTCTTCCTATGTGCTTTTAGATCCCCCAAGTTTGCTTGCCAGACCTGAAATGCCACTAGGGAATAATCAAGGTAATGTTTGCCGTCATTTTAAATGGTGAGTATACTCTTATTCTGCATTACCCAGTGGTGGATTAGACAGATTGCTGGGAAAGATGGTGGTTAAATACTCAATTATTGCAATCATTGTCTCTTTACCCTTCTTAAAATGCTGCAATTTTTTTTTTTATCTCTCACTGTTTCTTCCAAATACTGAATTACTGTAGTGTTTAAAAGAGCAAAAGAGATCATCCCTGGAGGAGGCAAGTTTTGTGTATTCCTTAAAGTCACAAATATTTTTGACCTTACTGCTAGATTTCACTGTTTTTCTAAAACACTCATTTCATTTGAGCACCCTCTGTGTCAATGAGTGGAGGCATCTTCCAGCTACTGCCCTCCCTGTGAACACAACATTAAAAGCAGAGAACATCGTTTTTGGGGAAGGAGTAGGGTGGGAAAGGTGGGAATGTTTAAGGCTAAGTTGGTCAGAGATCAGGGGAGAGCTGATCTCCTGTGATTTGAGCAACAGCTCTCCCAAGGGTTTAGTGGGGTTCAGGTGGAGGGTAGTTTCCAAATCCCTTTGCAAGAGAAAGATGGGAAAATAGCCACAAGGACTGCTGTGCTGAGGGGCTTCTTTGTGCTCCCGCTGCCGTGGGCATATTTTCTCTTTGGATGGTCCCCAAGCGCTTGCTTTCCATGTCCTACACAACGCAAAGAGATGTGCTTGTGAACAGAGATCTGAGGAGTCTGCTCTGAAATGCCACTAGAAGAAGACCCAGATTTGGCACTTGTGTATAAAGAAACGGGGCTAGATATTGCTTGGGTATGGATATTTCCTTTATTGAGTGATTAGAGAAGAAGCAAGGAGGGGAAGGAGGGGATTTTCTTATCAGCATACTTTTTCTTACACTGCACACAGTGCACACAGCAGCGGGTGGAGGTCTGCTCTGAAGGCCAGAGGTGTGACTGAGCTTGGGGTGGCTGGAGCTAAGCACTGAACTTGCCCCAGAGTCTTACATCTAGGACAGCCTATGTGCCCCTCTGGATGTCACCCCGAGCCCATGCAAGGCTCTTGTACAGGCAGCAACACTCGCATCCATAATTTTCCAGACAGCCACCTGCAGTCAGACATTTGGGAACAGGCAAATCCTTAAGCTGTCTGGCCCTCAGTTTATGTAACTGCCTAACAAAAACAACATATGCCCCTGTTGGCAGGCAGTGGGGTGGGCTGGTGCAAAAGGCAGGGAATGAGGTGGCCCCATGGCAGGCTGCACAAAGAGAGAACAATCTGAGCCCGTTGTGTTCTCCCCTCTCTTGTCCTTGGACTCCTCAGCTGTTGTCCTCCCAGGGCCCTGTCTGAAAGGGACTTTCCTTTAGCTGTGGCTGTTAGATAAGGGCTTGAGGGAGAAGGAGAAGAGCAAACAAACATACAAAATGACAACCTGCCTAAAATCCTTTCAGCCTCTCAGAGTCCTTCACTACCATTTATCCTTGAAGTGATGCTGTTTTGCTAATTCTCCAGTCACGATAGTTTGGCCAGGCATGATGGGACCTGAATGTTGATGTAGAGACCACAGCTGAAGTTCTTCTGGGTTGCTCCCTCCATGTGTCTAAATCCCTCTTCTACATGCAATGACGAGGATGCTTCAAACAGAATCAGGCTGGGCAGCTCCTGGGTTGATGCCCTTTGGTGGCGACCTGCCCGGCAACTGGTTTTGCAAGGTCCTGCTTGCAGAAGCCACCGGCTGTGTGAACTCCTAAATACAGTCCCATGCATGCTGCCTTTACAAAGGGTGGAGGAAAAGCAGAGAAACTGCAGCTCGAACTGCCATTTGTTCTGTACATTAAAGCCTTGGGGACCGCGAGAATAAAAGCTTGCCGCTTGCTGAGGCTGATGCTTCCTGGCATGTCACTTCCCAAGCCTGTCTTAATAAAAGCGCCCTTTGGGGATACGGCTGCAGCGGGCAATCGCTGTGCTGCAAACCGCAGGGAGAGGCAGCCCCGCTGCTCCGAGCTGCCCTTTCTGGACACTCGGCAGGAGTGTGGGGGAAAGCCTGGCCCTTGGGGCCACACATGACCTCAGAAGCAGCAGCAGCAACACGATCCCCGCAGTGCTGTGATGAAGGTGGCTCTTGGTATTTCATGGCTTTTTTAGGGGGGAAAAAAAGAAAAGGATTATATGTGTGTGGAAGCCAATAAATTGCAGCAGAAAAACCAGTCAGGAGCAATATCACCACTTACTGCTAGTGACTACATGGAGTTCTCTGGGCTGGCTGCTTATTTTGTTGGGTAGCAGGTAGGATATGCCCGGGAGAGCAATTACAAAATGACCTCTGCCTTCAGTTCTTCTCTAATGAGCTTATTTTTGTAGAATGAGAGAATGGCTTGTGTTGAAAGTGACCTTAAAGATTATCCAGTTCCAAGCCCCTGCCATGGGCAAGGACACCTCCCACCATCCCAGGATGCTCAGAGCCCCATCCAACCTGGCCTTGGACATTTCCAGCGATGGGGCATCCATAGTTTTGCTGGGCACCCTCCGTCAGTGCCTCACCACTCTCCAAGTGAAGAATTTTTTCCATATATATAACATAAATTTCCCCTCTTTCAGGGGTAAAAACTCTTTTGCATTAAAAAAAATAATTTAATTTTCCAGATGTTTTGTCAACTGGGTGTTTTTTCCCCAGAAAAAGGGCCTGTCCATGGAGGCTCATGTTTTCCATTCCTTTTGTTCTTTGATTTCTCCCCAAGAACTTTCTTCTCTGCCTTGTACACCCACCTGCATGAAAAGAAACAACAGCCACACACCCTTCATGTCAGGCTGATAAAGGACAAAGTGGCTGCTCCCACCAAACGTGAGGCACTGTGGTGACTGTCTTGAGAATGGGCAAAAGAGTGAAAACTGTGCTGGAGGTGCAGAATATCTCATCTGTGATGTGATCATGAAGCGAGCAGTTGAACAATATCCCTTAGCTTATTTTCAGTCGTGCTGTTCTACCTGTACACAGTGGGAACATGTTTTTAAACACTGTACTACATCCTTCAGAGTTGATAGTTCCCCCTTCCAGTGCTGCACTGGCTCTGGTGGAGAAAGGTTAGGTTGAATGAACAAAGGAAAGAAGCAAAAATCATGAATTTGACATGCCCCAGGCAAATCACTCATCTCCCCTGCTCTTTGCTTGATGCAGCATTCGCTGCCCTCCCCTCTTCCCTGCACAGAAATCCTGCAACCCATCCACAGCTGCTGGCCTCCAGAACACCTCTGCCTGCTCCCTGGCCAGAACACCTCTGCCTGTTTCCTTGTCAAAGCATCTCTGCCTGTTCCCTGGTCAAAGCATCTCTGCCTGTTCCCTGGTCAAAGCATCTCTGCCTGTTCCCTGGTCAAAACATCTCTGCCTGTTCCCTGGTCAAAACATCTCTGCCTGTTCCCTGGTTCAAACCATCTCTGCCTGTTCCCTGGTCAAACCATCTCTGCCTGTTCCCTGGTCAAACCATGTCCCCTTCAGCCTGCAGGGACACCAGTCACAGAGACTCTGAGAAATACTGTAGTCTAGGTGAGCCCCCTCTTGGGGAGAGGAACTGATCAGAGGTGATGTTCTGGATGACCATTAGGAATCTTCCACCAGAGCCCCTCGGTCAGCGCTGGTGCACAGGGGTCGCAATCAGGCTGGCGGGAAGGGAGGCGGAGGCAGCGGGACGAGCTTTCCCGGTGGTGAGCGATGTGTGTGCTAATGGTGCACCCCTGCTCTCCCCCAGTGATGCTCTGGGTGCCCCCCACCCCCGCGCTGTGGGCCTGCGTGCGCTCCTGCCCCGCCGGCTGCGTGTGCACCCCGGAGCGGAGCTGCTCCGTCCTCTGCGACCGCGCCGGGCTGGGGCAGATCCCCGCCGAGTTCCCCTGTGAAGCCTCTTCCATCAACCTGGACAAAAACAGCATCAAGTTCCTCTCCGAGAGGGCCTTCGGGACCCTGCCCTCCCTCAAATCCCTGTCGCTCAACCACAACAACATCTCCTTCATCACCCCGGGCGCCTTCAAGGGGCTGCCCAGCCTGGCCGAGCTGAGGATGGCTCACAATGAGTTCATCCGCTACCTGCACACGCGGACCTTCACCGCCCTGCGCCGCCTGGTGAGGCTGGACCTGGCGGACTGCAACCTCTTCAGCATCCCAGACAGGATCTTCATCGAGCTGCCCGCTCTGCAGGAGCTCTTCTGCTTCCAGAACAACTTCCGACGGATCCCGGGTGCCATCAGGGGCATGGAGAACCTGACCCACGTCTACCTGGAGAGAAACAGGATCGAAGCGGTGGCCTACAACTCCCTGCAGGGCCTGAGCAAGCTGAAATACCTGAATCTGCAGGACAACAAGATAAACGTGATTCACGAGCGAGCTTTCCAGGGCTGTCAGAAGATGGAGTACCTGTACCTGAATGACAACTTGATCAGCGAGCTTCCAGAAAACTCCTTCGATGGCCTGAGGCGCCTGAAGATGCTCAACCTGGGGGGGAACTTTCTCAGGAACATTTCCAACACCTGGTTCAGGGACCTGGGGGAGCTGGAGTTCCTCTACCTGGACCGCAACAGGATCAGCTACATTGAGGAAGGGGCTTTTGAGAACCTCACCAGCCTGGTCGCGTTGCACCTGAACAGCAACAACCTGACGACCCTGCCCTTCTCCGTCTTTGAGCCCGTGTATTTCCTGGGGCGGCTGTACCTCTTCCGCAACCCCTGGGAGTGCGACTGCCGCATCGAGTGGCTCAAGGAGTGGATGGAGAACTACAGGCTTGTCAGGGATATTCCTTGTGCCTCCCCCTCCTCGGTGGCTGGGATTGACCTGACGGACGTGCTCTACGAGAGGTCTGCAGAAGGTTACTGTCTGGACCCCGTGGAGCTAAACATCACTGAGGGTCCGAGCCCGAGTGAAGAGCCCTGGTCTACCACAGAGAGCAAGTTCAACAGCCTTATCTCCAAACTCTTGCTCCAGATGGGCCTTCCCGAAGAGGTGTCAAACACCACCGAGGTCTACAGTAACACCACGCAGGTGGATGGACAGACCGAAGGGGTTTCTTCTGGCGTGGGGGAAAGCAGTATCGAGGCCTCTTCTTTTTACCTCCCAGCACTTTTTACAGTGATTATTTTGCAGGGCAAATAGTCCAAGGGCTGTGTGGACCACGGGTCCTGTTTAAGCCTTGCACCGACTTAGTCATTAGGGAAAAGTTTGTATTGTGGGCCTTTAATGCATAACTGGCTCCAAACTCTTCCAGGCTGGGTTGGTTGGATATGGCTCCAGATTCCCCTGGGAGCCGGTGGGATCTGCTTCCAGGCTGGGTCCCACTCTGGGTGAGAAACCTGCCCTGTGGGGTCTCAGAGCCCCCTGGGTGCTCACAGAGCTCTGTGGAAGATGAAGAGCAGTAAGGTTGAGTTTGCCCAGAGAGACATGTGATGTTCCCTGTGACTTGACAGGATTTTGATCCTTTCTCCCTGCACCATCCTGGCACAGGTGCAGGACAACCAGATGGACCCATGTTTGTCAAAATGGTCTTCTCTGAGGCAAAGCTACTTAAACTTAACCACATACTTAGTGTCATTTCAATGTATTTAATTTTATTCACTGGACATATCGTTTCAAGGAATATATTGTTTGTATTTGTAGATTATTTCATGGCATGGCAGCAGGGGCAGAGCATGGTGATGACAAATGCAGTCAGGCTTTACTAAATACTTTGTATTTCCACCACTAATACGTACCACATGGTGTATCATTTTATGCCATACTAACCAACCATGCTGTCATTTTCTTTTATATGGCATCTTACATGTTTTATCTTTAAAATCTTCAATGAAAGCTGCTAATATGACTAGAAAGAATTATGTTTTATGTATCAAAGCACGTTAATAAAATAATTTGATATTTTGCTCAGAAAAATAATTTTACAGCTCAACCCTCCCTCTTTTTCTTTTGAGATCCTTGAGTAACTCTGGTGGGTTTTTTTGTAGGCTGCTCAGATGGGTGCACATGAATGTCCTCTCATAGTCTTGAGCAAATGGCAAGCTATTTACTGCAGCATTAATGCTTTCACTTAGAACCTGACTGTGCTTAGCAGCAACACTTCAAAATAAAAGTGACTATATGGAAATACATTTTTGTGATATTTTAACTGCATTAAATCATTATACGTGGCTTATCATACTATGACGTAGACGTTCACGTGATACGATGCAATATGTACGAACCCTTATTACTGCTAAACTGTCATGAAGTAGGAATAAAACCAGAAATTAATTTTAAGAAACTATCAAGTATTTTCCAAATCCCCCTTTCTCCCCCTCACCTGCCCTTTCCTGACCAATTGAACATGAATGTGACTCCCATCCCTGCCCTGATGGTGCTGGAGTGGCAGCAGCGAGGTGGGAGCCGCCCTGGCTCAAGCTTTGCCAAGGTGGTGGTTCAGTACGGACAACACTTTGGCTAAACCCAGCTGAGAGCAGCTGCCCTTGCCTCTGCCCCTTCCCCCAGGCACACACGGCATGGATCCTGGGCACAGAACACATGAAAAATGGTGGGTAATCTACAAATTCATGCATGAAGACCTTTTGTTAGTTGCTCCTGTGCCCTCTTACATCTGTGATTGCCTGGGATAACAGGGGAAATAAATGAACTTCTTCAAAGAGGCCTCAACCCTTCAGCAAAGGTGCCTTGGGTTGGGTGTGTTCACCCTGGCCAGGCCAGCCATGAGTGAGAGTTAATGCCCTCAGGATCAAGCATCACTGGCACCCAACAACCCCACAGAAGGTCCCACAGACCGCAGGGAAAACAGCTCTGGAGAAAGCCAACAAAAATCAGCTCCTGTGCAGGACGGCTGTGAGCTCCTCTGCCTCCAGAGCAGCTGCCACGGGAAGCAGGGAAGCTGCTTTTTTTGCCTGCACGTTTTTCCAGCAGAAAGGTGGCATCTCCAGTGGCTTCAAGACATGTGCCTTGGGGCATCCTGGTTTGATCTGCAGCGCTCTGTCCAAAAAGATCTACTGCTTCCTAATTAGCACCAGAGATTTCCAGAAGAAAGCTGAGTACAGGGAAAACCAAACCTTCCCTGTTTCAATGGCTCCTCAGCTTTCTGTAGCTCGACCACAGTTTCCCCAGGGGGAGAAAAAAAATGCCAGATGGTTTGATAAATGCCTATTTGACCTGTTCCGTGAACTAAATTCAAGGAGTTTGGATTTCCAGGCTATTTATGAATCCATTAATCTTCTTAAGTGCTAAATTCATCTGTGCATTATAAGAGGCTGTTTTTCAAACCCAGTCCGGCCCAATGCTGTAGAGGCGTATTAGGTTAAGGATGCCTTTACAGGAGCACTATTTCATCCTGTCAGGGGAGGTTTATCAGCAGGCTTGGCACAGATGGTAGGACACAAATGGTTGTACTTCAGTTCCTATAAGTACGGATGCCTCATGAGTGAATTGTTTTCGTAACCCACATTTTTGTTTTCTGCGCTGAAGCACATTAAAGCTGAGGATCGCCTTACTGTGCAGTTGTTGAGTGGCTTTCAAGTCAATTAGTGCTTCAAAGCTGCTTCTGCTTTATCTGCAAAATGCACTCTGAATGTGAATCACAGAATCACAGAATCAATTAGGTTGGAAAAGACCTCTGAGGTCATTGAGTACAACCTGTGACCAAACACCGCCTTGTCAACCGGACCAGGGCACTGAGGGACACGTCCAATCTGTCCTTAAACACTTTCAGGGACGGTGACTCCACCAGCTCCCTGGACAGCCCATTCCAATGCCCAGTCACTCTTTCTGTGAAGAAATTCTTCCTGATGTCCAACCTAAACCTCGCTTGGTGCAGCGTTACACTGTCCTCTTGTCCTATTGCTGGTTGCCTGGGAGAAGAGACCAACACCCACCTGGCTACAAACTCCTGTCAGGGACTTGTGGAGAGCAATGAGGTCTCCCCTGAGCCTCCTCTTCCCCAGGCTGAACAACCCCAGCTCCCTCAGCTGCTCCTCACAGGACTTGTGCTCCAGTCCCTTCCCCAGCCTCGTTGCCTGTCTTTGGATATGCTCCAGCACCTCAACATCCTTCCTAAACTGAGGGGCCCAGAACTGGACACAGAACTGAAGGATCTTAAGATGCAGGTTTTAGCAGAGATTGTGCTGTCAGGTGACGGACGAGGGGACTGTATATTGTGCTTTACTGTGTGACAACAGGTCTAGTGACCCCGGGCACAGATGATTTAAAGTTCCTTGTAGTCAAATACCCCACCTGCTTTCAGCTTCCTGCAGTAACAGGGATGGACTTCATGCTCTCCTGCTCGGAAATCCTGCTCTTCCCTCTGAGCCGAGAGATGAGGAATTTGTGTTTCCGACGGTACAGAGCATCTGGCACATGAGCACTATGAGCTGACTGGGAAAAGTCCGTGTGCCTGTACAATGCTCTTGTTTTGCTCCTCTCTCCTCCATGTCACTCATTCCTTGTGTTACTCTCAGCTCTGGACATCGTCTTCAGTGAGAACTTACCTGGAAGAGCAGCATTTTGGGAAGGACAGCAAGGTATGGCTGAAGAATCGGAGGTCCTGAGAGAAGGCAATTTCACCGTGTGGCACCCAGTAGCACAGTGCTCCTCACTGGAGCAGCTGTTCTTTGTGCTCTGTGAAAGTTACCGTCACACTGGAAGGGAGAAGTTGTCGACATAAATTAAAAAATCCCATAAAATAAAAGAGAAACACCCTGATTTTGGATAACATCTCTTGGTTTCGGAATTCCGTCCCAGTGTTGCGTTCCTAGAGGTCACAGTTGGTGCTTAACGTGAACACTGTTAGGGCTCTTTTTTCCTTCAGATTTAAAGCTATGCCATGAACCTCCTGGGAAATGTAGCTATCGGCTGTTTTGCTTGTATTGTGGATTTTCATATTTTTCTGCTTTGGAAGGAAAAATGAAGTCCAGGACATGAGGAATCACTGTCTTTCTGCTAAAAAGACAGCAGCTGAGACTCAGGAACTTCAGGGCCAGTTTTCTAGTGCACTGTTATGTATTTTACCTAATTCTTGTCTTTACAACATCCGGCTGACAGCTCTTAAAAAATTTAAATTTTAATTGGTTGGGTTTTTTCCTAATAACTTTTCTGGTCCCAAATTCAAGAGGAACAAAATAAATCGAGTTCGTTTCTTATCCCAGAACACTCCCTTGGAGTATATGAAACCTTGCAAGAAAATAAGCCTCTCATGGTCACTCTTGCCCCAGTGTGAGCTTCAGAAGACAGGGCTAGTTTGGGTGAGAAAACAGTAATTTCCAGGCACATGACACGTACCTTTGTAAATGCCTGCTTTTGTAGAGTCTAGGGATGGGTTTGCTGCACAAACACTAATAATACTGGTCCTTCATTTCCCCCCTCCCAGATCTGGGAAGAGATCAATGGAGTTTGAAGAATCTGCTGCAGTGACCTCCACAGCAGTTTTAAAAGGGCTTTATGGAAAATACTACTCATGGAATAAAGAACACAAATTAGAATTAAAAGAAACAAACCCCGAAAAGACCACCCCAAAACACCACAAAAAACCCCCCAAGCATCGTAAGCATTACTTTCAAGAAAAGCAACTATTTTTAAAAACATTATTAAATAATACTGAAAATGCGTGAGGTCTAAAAAGCACCTGTGCCAAGGGACACTCCCCAGTGTTCAGCCATTGGACAAACTTTAGATTTTACACCATGGAGAAGCACCTGTAGAACAAAACCTAAACACGTGCAAGATCAGCACCAGAGTTCTCTTGGTCGTGGGACAAGGCTGGTATTTTACACTCTCTCCTGGACAGAGAAATATCTCCGTCTCTTGCCCAAAGCCTGATTTTGCTGCCCCTGTGGTTTGCTGAACCGGTCTGATCTTGTGCTCTGTGGTTAGTTTCAGCCTTGGACGAGAGAAGTTCATTACTTCTGCAGTTTTTCTCACCTTTGACCTTCACCACATCCTTTGATTTTTATTGTACTTCCTTCTTCATCTCTCTTCTAAAGGGCTGACTTAATTCCTAACTTGCACAGCATAAATCTTATATTCTCTATGAAAAATCCTGATTTTAAAAACACCTAAAACTTCCATTAGTTTTTTTACACACACCTGATAGTTTACTTTTCATGCATATCCTATGTATTTACTTTTTAGATTAACAGCTAATTTCACTTTGGGCTTGTTTGGCATCTAAAATGGAGGGTTTGACCTGTCACAGGAGCTGCTTGATGGGGCTGAAGATTTGCAAAGGGACGAGATTAAGATGCCCTTAAACTGGGGATAATAAGAATAAAATAAAAGCTAAAGAATAAAGAATAAGAATAAAACAAGCTAAACAGCAAAGATGGTGCTCAATTTCTGGTTTGCACCCTGTGATTTACTGGTGCCAGCAAGGGTCTTGTGTGAAGGTACAGGGAGAGGTGTTCTCTTTATTCGGGACCCACTTGAATTTAGGAAACCCTTTAGCAAAACAGGCCCTGCACTGTATTTTAGGACACACTGTAAAAATGCTGCCCCAGCTGTGCAGGGGTGAGATGGGATTATGCTGGGAACTCTGCAGGACGTATCTCTAGATGAGCAGACATGGGCTGTGGGCTTTAATTTTTGAAAAAATGCTAATTTTTTATTTCTTTTTTGCTTAGACTGAGGGCTGACTCACAGGCATAGGGATATTGGGAAGAGGTCTAGGGAGTCTTGGGCTCTGTGGGGGAAGAAAATGGGACAAGCAGGGTTTCCTTGCAGCAAGCAAGGAGACACTGAGTCCCTGGTGGGGTGAGGATCTGCTGGACTCAGAGCAAACTGCATCACGCAGGAATGTGTATAAAAATAAAAATAAAAATACATGTGGCTCAGTGGGGTTTTACTTCTGGACTTGTGGTGATGGGAACAAACCTGTGAGTGCACCGTGCCAGGGACAGACAAATGTGATGGATCAGTAACAAGGGACAAGTGGCTGCGTGCACATAAATTGGGATGGAATTGGCAGTAGCAATTCCTCACCGTGCGGAATGGTTACGTCTCAGTGTGCTGTGCCAGTAAGAAATGCATCAGCCACTAAGGGGACAGGCACCTTCTTGATGTATGAGCGAAGAGCCAGAAGACAAAGTATGGAAATAAGGGGTAAACTTGCAATCAGACAAAGCTGGTTGTAAATACCTGTGCTGAAACAGGCGGTTGATTATTTCAATAGGCAAAAAAGTAGCAGTGAATTTGCAGAAGCAGAATTTTTTTAGGACAGTAAAGCTTAAAGGAGGTGTTGATGAATTCCAAATGACTTAAAAGCCATGGTAGATAAAATAGATGTTGGCATGCGTAAGGTAATACATACTGGAAGACACAACCTCAGCTGTTCACTGCATGGCCGGGTCTTGGGGAAAGGGAGACCTAAGAATGGCTGTGAAGAGCTGGTGGATCGACTGACATCACAAACCTAACAAAACCGTAAGTAACAGAGGCTGAGACAGGACACCCAGCAAATAATGCAGGAGGTCATTAAGCCTTTTACTAATACATCCTCATGTGGAATATGTCCAGTTTAGGCCTTGCACATCAGAAAAGACAGCAGCAATACAGTTCGGTGACAGAAGTAAATGAGGTAAGTCAGGGAACTAAGTTTTCTCATTACCTAGGAGTGAAAAGACTGGCTTTGTTTAGGAGAGACTTAGACAGGGGTAAGTCCTGTGGGAGCTACAAAGGTCCTTTTGTCTCCTTTGAAAGCACCTGTGAGCAAGCCAGTTACCCAGTGCTGCATAGACCACGTGTGGGACACAAATGACCACAGATTATACGGATGAGTGAGACAGGCCACAGTGGCTTCCACCGGAGGATCTCTGGGGGATGTGGAAGTTGACTTTGATTCATGGAACTTTTCTACTTTCCTTTTCCTAGCTGTGACACTTGAGGTCCAGCTCAGGAAACCCTCTGGTCCAAGGTTAACAGAGCACAGAAGGCATTTATGCCAACATCAACCAATAAAAATCACCATGTAGCCTTCGAGTATATTATATATGGAATCAACTTTTTTGAAAGGGATTTTTTCCTTAAATCACTAAAATGGGACAGATCAGAGAATCATAGAATGGTTTGGGTTGGAAGGGACTTCAGAGATCATCTAGTCCCTGCCACAGGCAGGGGCACCTTCCACTAGCCCAGGTTGCTCAGAGCCCCATCCAGCCTGGCCTTGAGAACCTCCAGGGATGGGGCATCCACAGCTTCTCTGGGCAGCCTCTTCCTGTGCCTCACCACCCTCACAGTAAAGAATTTTTTCCTTAGACCTAATCTAAACCTACCATCTTTCATTTTTAATCTATTCCCCCCTGTCCTGTCACTACATACCCCTGGAAAAAGTCCCCCTCCAGCTCTCTTCTAGGTCCCCTTCAGGTACTGAAATCTGCTAGGAAGTCTCCCCCTAAAAATAAAGTACTTGCCAGGAACAGTTTGGAAAACAGTGACAAACCAGCCAGCAGGGACTGCAGGAGAAGGAGAGATGGTGTCCCACTGGAAAACAGCTTAAAAAAAATGCCCCAAACCTGCACGCTGCAAATAAACTAATTGGTACAAGCAACACTCATAAAGCCACCTACACCCCCCCAGACTGCAAGGTCCCGAATTTCAAGCTGTGTGTGCAGCTTCCTTGGCACAGTGAAGCCTTCCTGGGTAATGTGTGCTCTCAGCCAAGAAAAGCCTCCTTTCTTCCAGCCCTGGGAATTGCTTCTCTCTCAGCCTTTGGTCATGGAAAATCTTACACAGGATGGTGCCTGTGCAGCTTAGTATTAAAATTGCTAGTTAGTGGTTAATAGCTCTGGCTGAAGTAAATCTGCATCTACAACACCTACTGAAATCCCAGTTTGAGGAGCAAAGGTGTGATGGGGTAAAACCTCTGATGAAATCCCAAGTCACCTCACACGGATTTTGCCTGCAAATGCTGCTCAGGGGCTGGGGACTGTTCAGCCTCACTGCCAGCTTTAAGCACCACAGAAATTGTTAATACCTGGATATTGTGGCATCACTTTGCAGCCTTGGCACTCTAAAACACGTGGTGCCAGCTCCTTCTCCACATGCCCGAGCAGATCACAAGTGATGGAGCAGGAGGGGATGTGCAGGAAGGGGGAAGGGACTTACCCTGTCACCCAAGCACAGCTCTCAGGCTCCTGGATCTGCTGCTCTGTTTCTGAGCCTCTATTTATTTGCTCTGCAGGCAACTTACCTTTCTGTTCGTTCATTCAATTCTACTGTTTCATTTCTATTGAAAGGTACCTTATAAATCCAAATAAGGTTGGGTAGGAACTCTTGGACAGAACGTGTTCAGGCATTTCAGTGACAAGAGGGTAAGAACCTGGTAATTAAAGCATCAGCTTAGACTGGGCAGCGTTACCAAGCGATGCCTCATCACTGCACTCAACCCAGCAGTTTGTGAGGCTCAGGCAGAGAGGATCTTCTCGCTGTGGGGATCCTGAAAAGTCCTTTCCAGTGTGAGACTCAGCATGTGAATGCCACACACCACCAGAGCCTACGAAACAAGCCAGCTGCAGCACAGCTGGGACAACAGGCTGGAATGGGGACAGTGACACCCGCAGTGATCTCTCACTTGTACTAACTGTTTTAGTGATAAAAACAGAGAGATATGTTAAAAACATATTAATGAACATACACAGCTAGACAAAAAAGTCAAAGCTTCTTGAATTATTTGGAGTCTTCCCATCGCCTTCAGGGGATTTGCATTGCACTGAAGGAGTGCTTCAGATTACAGCCAGAGGGAAAACCTCGAGCCCATGAACACAGACACACAATAAAGTTTCAGCTTTTTATTTTCTACCTGAAGTCTTGCTAAATGAAAATCAAATTGCAACAAGGCAATGTTGGCAGAATGGAACCCTCAAAGTGCCAGCACTGAAACTCCCTGGAGGCCGACCCTGGCAGAGGCTCAAGCTGCTAAAATCAACAAGGTGTTTTCCTGGAAGCAGGATCTTTCTCCTCTTCCTTCCCTAACACCTGGGAAATACTGCAAAGGCTTTGCTGAAATGCTTATTCTGAGGAGTGGAAAACCAGAATATTTTTCTTCAGGGGAGTCATCACGATTAGCTAACTTACAAACTTTGGAGACAAATCTTTTATTTATTACAGTTTATTTGTGTGCGTTTCCCCCCCTAACAATAAATGAAAAAAAGTTTTGAAAGTTTTCATAATAAATAGAGAACAACCTTGCAAAGTTTATCTTCTTTCACCTACTGGGTAACTTCATAAATCTTTACTATTAGCCAATAAACTTTACTGGGTTGTGGTTCTGACACATAAATGTTGCTTTTGTTGTATCTATCCTAGCAAACAAAATTGGCTGTAAGGCAGAGTAAGGAGATGTTTACACACTGAAATAGTTTAATTTACTGAAAATTCACTGAGTTTAAAAAAAACCAATTTCTACGTAAGCCTGGGGTGGATTCCTCAGCACTCAGTACTATTGTGCTGTAGCATTGTTGTAACCTGTAGTATTTGTTGCTTATTAAGGTAAAATATTTGATAAAACCATTAATTGATCTCTTGCTCCACATCTCCTTTGGTTACAACGGACGTGAATCTTCAAGGACCTTTTGTAAAGAAGGACAGTAAGTCATCCAGAGGGTTAAAACACATCTTCTGACTGGCAGGAAAACACACCTCAAAACCAAGTTTCTGTGTGTGATGTCCCCTGCTCCTTCCCTCAGTTACACAGAGTTGAACCCAAGTATGAGCCAATTCTGCTGTTTTGCATCTATTTAAGTTTCCTGTGTTCAGTGCATTAGTCCCAAAGCAGGTCTGGGAATGGGTTGACACCACGGAGTTCTCCCCACTCTGCTCTCTTTTAAAACCCTGGTGATGATTTTGATAAATTCCAATTTTGATAAATTCCAGTTAGTTAACTGTGACAGTCAGCACAATCACGTTATCCCTGTTATTTTCAGGACAGGTCACGCCACCCTGACAATTTTGTGAAAAATGGTTGAAGGCTCCATCTATATGATTGGCAGTGAAGAAACGACTCAGGCTGCAGCTCTGAGATGAGTTACACTAAAAATAAGCAAATTCCTCCTTTCCTCATCCCTATTTCCTCTGTGCAGACCCTAAAAATAGCTCTGGCTACTGATAAGGGAAAATTTGCAAGTATTACTGTGCTACTACCCAACATGAACTCTTTCAAGGATACAGCGTGGAATGTGCTACTCACTCAGTTATCTTGCACAACACAACTGCAGGCTCCAGTTACATATTAATCCTAAGAACATATGGCAGAGATGTGGTCAGATTTAACGCTCTTCTTCCCGATCGTCCCACGGCAGATGCACCAGGGTGCAGACATGTATGCACTCCATCACCCCTTGCCCTTTAGTTTTGCTTACAAAGGGTTAGACTACATGAAAAACAATCAGCTTTCTGTCCAAAATCTTAACTGAGAAATAACTTACTGAGGTGAAAATGAATTCTTTATGTACAGGTCTGGAAAAGAGGCTTTTAAAAGCCTTTAGTCTGAGGCTAAATCGTAAGAAGTCAAAAAGCTTCTGTACTTGCCTCAGTCTAGCTTGCAAAGAACTGGGGCAGGAGACTGCCAAAAATCACTTCAGGAGAAGAAAGTAAAACTTGCTACAGGTGCAATTACTGTGTCAGCAAGCCAAAAAGAAAAAAGACCCAAAGCACTGTAAACATTTAAATGTTGGAAGTGGCTTCGTACTTATTGTGTAGCATTAGCAGAAATACACTCTCCTCTAAGACAAGCTGGTGCACTCATCCCCACAGCATGGACACAAGGCAGAGTCCTTCAGAAGTTCCCTCTGCCCTCCCTGTTGCTGCTCTATTTCCTGTTGGGCAGGTATTTGCATTTATATGCGACTATTTGACGTAATGTGCAGCAGTCTCCTTGGTGAGAGTTACAAATATCTCTAACCTCATTAAAAGTAGTGAATAAACTAGTCTGAGAGACAGGTTTATTAAGGAAATGAATATGCTTCAGATAGAGAAAGCAGAGTTTTTATGGCACCTGCTTCGGCTCATCCTCTGTCAATTTAGCTTATAAAAACAGATGACTCTTACTCAAGTCAGTAAAGATATGTATTTCTCTGTACTTTACACAAATCCTCTTCTTCCCAATATTTTAAAGCCTGAAATTGAGTTCTAAGTGCCTTCATTAAAGATGTTGAATACTATTTGCAGCCAAAGAGAATGGGATGAGAACTGTTTGCATCAAATATTTCAATATAGATTTACAAAACAACCCTGTGAGCTCTGGCAGCATTTCCAAGAACTTCTTTAAATACTGGCACTCTGAAGTAATTTCCTTGCAGAGAAGAACAAAAATGGAATAAATGCCGGTTAGCCTGTGCTTTAACTCTTCCCAGTGGCTCCAGAATCCAGTTCTTGGAGCATACACACCAGCTCAGTGCTGCTCGGGCTGCAGCATCTCATCTTCTACGCTGTCCTTTCGAAATCAACTGAGTAACCTCGTCGATGGAAGTTTCTGAGGTAGGCAGTGATAAGTGGCACAGCATTTTTCTTCACCCAAACCATATAAAAAGAAAACCAATGCCAAAACATACGGAAGAATTCAGATTTGGTGGCGAGATTCAAAAGGTCCCTCTGATTTGAAACAGTTGCATGCTGTGGGTTGCATGGCAGTGGCCAGGATTGCCTAAACTAGGTTACCATTCCCATGCAATAATCTTACCACTCTGAGACATTGAATAACCTAGTGTACTTTTATTAAGTAAATGGAAGCAGAGGTTAATGAACATTTATTGGACCAACTTAACACCTTAATCACAGGCATCAGTCAGACTGAGAGGCAGCATACTGATAAGATCAAGTTTTCTTTACAAATCTACGAGCCCCTGTACAAAAATAAAGTATAAAAGGGGCAAACGGAAACATTTGTTTCTTCCCAATCCCAGGGCTGCTTCTGAGGTCACATTCAGCATAAATTTAGAGAAGTCCAAGAGGCACTCTAAATTATGCAGTGATATTTACAGTACTAGGAGGACCCTTCTCCCGTTGGAGATTGAAAAAAAAATAAAAACCTGTAACATTAGCTCTGCACCTGCATGAGTCTTCCCTATGCAAGTGAGGCTTCCAGCTGAATTTATGGCAGCCTTTTGCCCTCTACGTACCACACAAACAACAGAGACACTTCCGAAGGGTTTGGACAGGGCAGGAGGATGGGGGAACGAGGAGTCCTGGGCTTGCTCTGGGCTGAAACCTGCGCCTGGAGCTCACTGGGTCGCGTGGATCAGCTGAGCTTAAAGCCTAGGGGGGGTTCCTTGTTAATCTTTTGCTACTGAAGGTTCCTATAAGGAAAAGAGTCTGTGGTAAAGAGGAGGCAGGACAGGACACTAACTGACGTGCTTTACAGTTTCTGTCTCTTGAGAAAAGCTTATACGGTGAGAAGAAACAAAGTGCTCCAAGTCAGTCTTTCTACTGTGTAACATTAACTGGAAGGTAGTTCCACTTAGGAGAAGAAAAGCATATTAATTACATTAAATCACTACTTATTGTCATCTACATAAGGCAGAAGCACCCTCATGGGCCTTAAGAGTTTTCTTTCCTTACAAGCTGGATACACAGAAACTCCAAGAAATTCACGTTAACAGAGTCAAAAGTGTGTAGTTAAAACATTTATGACGGACTGTACTCGAATTATCAAAATCACTTTACCTGTTTAATGTGGTAAACATTTGAGATGAAAAACATGCCACTGAAGTCAGATACCAATGCTCACCAGAGACGTTTGTATTTCTAACATCAGAAACACTCCACTGCTTGATTTTCAGTAGGTCTTCCCATCTTTGTGCTTTACTGGGAAAAGAGGTAGTTCTGAGAGTGAATGAACCTTGGAGGAGCTCAGCTAGTGTGGAATACTGACATTGCAACAGCTGATCCTACAGGAACACTGGGCTAAGGTTCATCCAGGACTAAAACGACACAGCACAACTACTTGAAAAATTACCTCTTACTCACTAAATAGTTCACAGTTTGCACTATCCCCTTCTTCAGGGGCTAAATTCCGAACAGATGAGCACCTACTATTACTCTGATACCTTCCCTCCTGCTCATGCACGGCCCACACCCATAGTTTCTCATGGGTTAGTCATCACAAAATGACAAATTCAAGGGACTTGGTTATGGTTCTTGTTTTGGGACGCAGCCACAAAACTGTGATTCCAGGTGGGGTCAAATGATGGAATCCAGCTCCCTTCTGCAGTGGGGGCTGCAAATTGGGCTGTGAGTGCTGCTTAGAATGAACACTTGCCCGCCCTGGCTGGATGGGAGATGCCTGGCCAGACCTAGATTTCACCTACGGATTTTACAAGAACAGAGGTTTGACCACTCGACCGGCACAAGGAGTAGGCAGGAGAAAATTAGCAACAGAATTGCCCCTGGAACAGCCCACAGATCAATTACAGCTGGTAGTTCCACTCTGAGGAAAAATCCTTTGAGAACACTGTACCACTCTAATATAATCACCAAACTTCACACCATACAACAGCACAGCCAACCAAGCTCTGACGAGAAGTCATTTTAAGGAACACCCTATCTCTGACACCTAAAAAAAGGTGGCAATGTTTGCTTCCCTTAACTATTTTCGGAAAAAATGCAAACCACCTGGGCCAGTGAGAACACGAAGAAGGGAAATAAAGTGCCAGGTCAATACATGGCTACATTTTCTCACTTGGCTCTCCTCTAATTCTAACTTCGTTGAACCTGTGCTGACCCAGGCAGAGCAGACCTGCAGGCTGTGCCCTACAAGGGCTTCCCTTGCAGACTTTTAAGACACTTTTTCTCACTGCACGAGCCACTGGTTTGTTCTTCAAACTCCCTGTGATGAAATGAAGGACCCAAAAGCATTTAATTGTTGAACACATAAAAGGAAGTATATTTAAAATAAAAAAAATTGGTCAGACTGTAGAGTCAATTACCATTTTTAAAGGAATTTACAGGGCTGTTGTAGATGAGTCTTTTGGAATAGTCAGTTTATCGCAATGCCTAAACTGGTTTCTTCATTGCACAGTATTTTCTTTTAAAATGTGTGCATCTTTAAACAATTACATACATATTAAAAATCAGCATTTCTTTGCTTAAACTTAATTAAAACGTTAATACTCTCAGACAACACAGATCTGAAATGGTGAAACCAGTAATTGCCCCCTCCCACCTTACAACAAATTAAATTGAGACAAAATTACAAACACATTTCACTACATGATTATTATTAATAAAAATCAGTTTTTCTTTTTTTTTTTCTTTTTTTTTTATAAAGTTGCCCAAAATGCAAGGGATGTGCATAGGTTTACAACTTAGTCAGAATAATATTTTACTTTATTCCCTTGGGTACGTGTTCCCATGAACGGAATGTACTTTGCTGTAGATTACAGGTTTTATCAACACAGATACACCAACGGCATGAACGCTTGCGACTGTCCACATGCATTAAGAGTCAAGACCCAATTTCAAATTTCTAAAAGTTTTACAGAGTTCTTCAAAGAGACAGTATCACATTATCTGGATGTTACACAAAAGTACTTAAAAATACTAACCTAGGGAAAAAAAAAAAGAGCGAAAAAAGGCCTTTAAAATTTATGAATTTGTTTCGTAACCACTAGACTAATTACTTCAAATAAATAAAGGAAAGCAAAGTATTCCAATCCATAAAATCAGACTCTAAAAAGAATGTAGTGTTCCACCCCCAAGTTAAGGTAACAGGATCATATTATTATTACTATTAAAATAGATTATAGAAAGCAGCATCTATTTTGTGCAGTTTTTAGGGGCCCTTGAAATAAAAAGCTATGATTTCCAAAAATATAACATTCCAAAGGACTGAATAAGACATATATTTAAAGATACATTTTATTAAAGTTTAGGAGAAATGATTAAAAAAAAGATACTGTCTCTTTAAATTAGTGTTTAATCTTTTTTTTTCCCCCTCCTCCTATCTATTCAGACATGACAATAATTATATTTTAGGTCACACTACATCTAGGTAGTCTCTAGGGGCCAAGACCTGTTGACACAAGGTCAATAACGAAGAGGTTTTCCATGTATGAGGTGGTTCCCAGGAACGACAGATTTTGTTTATTCCTCGATTCTCTCCTGCCCGGTTCTAGTAGACCCAGGAGACCGGGACCCACTGGGAGGCTGTACACACAAGCTCGATGGCTTCCTCCAGGTGCCTGATAGTCTCATCGATTTCATTGTTGATAATTGTTAGGTCAAAGTAGTGTGCATATGTTCTCTGTAAGATTTCAGACTCCTTCTGCAGGCGCTGAAGAGATTCGTCCTGTTTGTCGGGCAGGAAAGAAAACGGGAGAGAGACAAGTTGGATCGTTTCATGCTCTTCTACCACAGCTCCTCAACTGCTGCTCACGGAGAAGGAAATGGGCAAAAAAGCCCCAGGGAGGTCTAAGGGCTTTAGATCCCCCTCCTACAGCTATGGGGATCACACGGGAGAAGCAGCACAATTCCCTCTGGAAGGTGACATTCAAACAGCACTCGGTTATTGACACGACTCGAGACAAACTCAGCTCTAGTGTTAAAAAAGCGAGGTAGAGGATGGAGGCTTGGAAAAGCGGCAAGGACATGAGCAACAGAGACCACATATGAATAAACTGCACAAAGGGCACAGATATTGGGCCTGCGTCCTGGTGAGGACATGAGAAACAGGAGAGGGGGTGTAGTCGGGTATCAGCTGTTCCCAGTTCTGGTAGTGTTTTCTGTTCCCCACCAATCCTCTGGGTCTGCTTCCTGTAACAGTCACTGCAATAAGGAAGTTCTCACTCCCTGTTACTCCTCTGCGGTTCCTAAGTCGGAACGTGGTGTTTCCAGCACCTCTCAGTGCGAGGTCCTGAAGATGGACCAGGCAGAGACAGTGACACGAGACCCTGCTCACCCCGCTCTGTGTCGATGTCTTTACAGAAACACCTGCATTCCACTTCGAGGGTCCTACAGGGCTCCAGGGATGCTGCAGCCGTGGGCTCTGTTAGCAAGGGCTTATTCCTAAGGCTCTGCAGCAATTTTAAGTTTGAATGATCTTACTGCAAATTGCCTTACAAATTAAAAAAAACCCCAAAACATTTGTTGTTTTCAGGAACGTTGAAATAGCCACAGGAAAGCAAGCAAGTCCTTCCCATTCCACAGGGTTGGGATGGATATGGTGCAAAGTGATTCCTGCTGCTCTGCAGTATCCGTAGGCTCACTCTACTTGATCAATTAACTGGGACACACTTGACTAAACAGAGTTTTAGGCTGCAGGAAATAAAGACACAGTGCCCACAGCTTTTCCACTAGAAATTATCCTGGGAGTAGAATTTTATCCAGCTAAAAAGAGAAAAGCCCTACACCTTTTTTTCTGTTTAAGCTTCCCAAGTATTTGCAATTACAGTGACAAGCAGCTGTGGAACAACAGCCTTCAAGTCCTCTGAAGGGAACAACCAGCACTGAGACAGTTCTCCTTCCCTGTAGCAATGAAACCAGCACTTCTGGAGGAGAAGTTCTGTACCAGAGTTACAGTTTTGCTTCTCTCCTGAGGCTGAAGCCTCAAATGGGGAGGGGGCTTGTGGTGTGATGTTGCCTTCACTTTATAATCATTACAAATTTCATTCCAAGTCAGACAAATACTCCTCACATTCACTTCTGTACCAGGGATGTTCCTTATATGGACCATTCTATATTACCAGCAACTCCTGAAACTTCTGCAGAAAATACCAGCCTGTGCAAACTTCATTTATGCTATTAACAGACAGAACAACACTAGCATTAAATGTTCCTGTGGAATACTGTCTGTAAGACAAAAACCCAGTTAGGTTTTCTCACGGGTTCCAAAAAAGGCATAAATTTATATCAGTTGAGCATCTCATGTTTTCTGCCTAAATTAACCTACAGAGAAAGGTTAATAATCTGTTATGCGGAGCATTTTCAGTGCTTTAAACATATCTATTATTTTTATATTTAAAGCCTGTCTTGTCAAAATCATATTGCACTTTGAAAAGAGTTTTAATGCCATAGCACAAGGGGAACAGTACTTGAAAAGCACCTTGAAGTCTTAGAGCTGGTAAGCCCATATGTAGCTTTTTAATTGCTATTCAGATTTCCATTAATGTTACTTTTACCTACAGGAGTGAGAATGAACTTTTCTCACTAGAGCATCTATCTTGCTGTGACTGACAGTAAAATATGAAAAAACTTAACAGCCCTCTCATCTTAAAAAACCCTAAATGCTTCAAAAATTCAGGAAATTTTAATATTTTTCTGACTTAGCTTCTCTTAGGTCCAACTTTACTGTGCTCAAAGCAGTCTGTATTTTGGAATACTTACATTTCCCAGCCTGATGGAAATGTAAAACATTACTTCTTTCATATACTTTTATGGGCAGCAATAAGTTTGGGATGGGCCACTGCAGCAATTTTCAAAAAGGCTCAAACTTCTAGAAGTTCAGCAAAGAAAAAAAAGATATTACAGTCCTTGATTTTAGTTTTATTCTGGGACCAAATTTCACCCGGGTTTGTGATGGAGGATCTATTTGCACATGTCAGTTGGCTGCTTTCTCTGAATCTGAAAGACCTAAAGGCCAAAATTCATCGTGAAAGCTAACTCTTACTCAGAATATTTGCTGTACTAAGTTCCTCTCAATTTCTCTAAAATTTCATAACTAAATTTTGAGTAGTGAACATCCCAGATTATTTCTCAAGAAGGATATTCTTCAGCAGTTGTGCTCTCAATAGTGTCAAGGAAGAATGTATTTAATCAAAATGCTCAGCTTTCTGCAGACAGGCAAGTGGATGGCCACAACTTCTGTAATTTAACATCTGTGAGCACAACATGTACCTTTTCTGAAAACTTCCTAGGAAAAATTCCTTTTACTCTTTGTAGGGAAGGAGCACAGCTAAAAACTCAGAAGAATTTGGCTCAATAAAGATTTAGATGAAACAAGCAGAGCCTGTCAACTCCTCTTTGCTGCTGCCTGGGCACTGGCAGGTAGGAAACAGCTGGAGGAAAGAGGAACTACCCCGAAGTTTTCTGATACGCTCTCTCCTCTCTCTATTTTAGCACAACAATCACCCGATCTAAGTCTCCTTCGTGGTTAGACAGGGGGGTGCACTCTGGGAGATTTCCTCTATGATTTAAATTGGTCTTGTGCTTTGCAGAATTGCTCACAGTGCATTGTATATTCCCTGGAATGCACCATACTTTGTCTCCCGACTCCTGCTGTTGGGCCTCGCTTACTGAGACATTTCCCGTGGTCTGTGACAGGCTAAAGTGTCTCAAGAGAGATTATGTTTAAGATCAGGCCCCAGCACTGACTTCACCTCCAAGTTCAGCTGTAAGAGTAGAAATTTTATTCCATTTTTTTATTTTTACTTGCAGACAATTTTAGTGCAGATATAAAAGTCATTATTACATTAAACTTTGATTCCAATGGCAAAAGTAATGTTGATTGGGAACAGCGTATCTACGTTCTAGAACTACTGCAATAATCAGGACTACCTTGTCAGCCCCTAGCTGGTACTTACAGGCAGTTTTCTGCACCATTTTGGCAGCTACGTACAATTAGTACGAATGCAGGAAAATGAAAAGAAAAGCAAAGATGAAATTTAAGAAAACACAAAGGGTGTGGGGGGACACAATCATTGCTCTCAAAAAGCCTAAGCAAAATAAACAAGGCAGGGCAAGAGGGTAAACAGAAAGGGACGCTCATTATGCAAAGGAACCTTTCAAAAAGGAAGCATGAATGGGGAATAGGGAACACACACTCCTCACCCTCTCCTCTGCTGCCTTGCAGGCTGCAAACACACACACACAGTTTGAATATCTCCTTTCATACAGCCCAGGAGACATTGGAAAGTAGGATCCTGTATTTGGGTGAGGTCTGCTGCTATTACCACTGCCTGCCCTTCCCTTTCCCGAAGTTTAATTGATTCATAAATTAGCATGTTTTATAAGTGTAGCCTCAGTTCAGCAATTCATGTGCCTGGGTGAAACCCTGTGTGCACAGAGACTTGAGTCACAAGAGCTTGCAATAAAGACACAGTCTTACAATGTGCATACAAACATTTAGAACAGGATATTTTACTTCTACTAATATTTCTTTGGCATGAACAAGCATTTCCCCACAACTACGACAGAAGGTACACTTCTGTCCTCTTCTCAGTGCATCACAGAAAACACTTTCTCCCTCCTACGAGCCGTCCCCAGTATCTCTGTATTACAACCTACAGCAGGAAGATTAGAAGTTAAGTACCACTGGCAGATGAGGGAGGCCAAGGAGGACTCTTTGGGAGCCCAGACACGGGTGTGGAGGCAACAGATGCAATTTCACAGGGTCCTTGGCTGCCCGAGTGCTGCTGTAAATACAATGCTCGCCTGATGCAGCCTCAGAATGGTTGTTTTTGAACTGATGTGATGCTATTTGCTTAGACAAACTCTGAGCAGATTAGAAAACTTTAGTATTTTATCAAGACTGTACTGATTTCCAGCACAGTTTATCTAACTGCTGGTGCTGCCCAGTCTCTTCGCTAACATGGCAAATTGTGATGCTCTGAGAGATCTTTGTCTTTACACTCTTGAAATGTACCAGTTAAGACTGTGGGTCTGTAAGACACAGTGAAATGACATAATTTAATGCTGTGAAAGTGAAAAGATCCTTCTTCCTCTTCCCTTCTTTCTTCTGCCTATAAACTTTCACTGCTTGTTCTGGCATTTGGGCTTGTCAGAGTCCTTGTGAGCTGCTTAAAAACTGACAAAAATCCAACTTAGAGCTAAAGCAGCTCACTAAAGGATCATAGTGAACTAGTAGAATGCCTCAGCTGCCAGGAAAATTGCAGCTTGAGGCCAAAATTTTTCACTCTTCACTTTCTATTTTAATAATCATTCAGGATATTTGCATTTAAATATGTTTGTCTTTTTTCCTTATTTTCCTACAAGCCTCTGCAGTGATGTCATAATTTCATGCTTATAATATCGTAATTACATTTCAACAGAAACATGCGGTAGTGACAGGGCTTCTGACTTTATGTTTAGATGATCAAGGAGACATCTAGGAGATCTGGAACAAATTCATGGTCAAGTCCAATTGATTAAATACTTTAAAAAAAAAACTTAAAAAAGGCTGAGCAAATAAAATGTTTGCAAAAACACTGTTTTCCCCGTTGTGAGCTAAATCCAGAATTGCTTGATCTCATCTTTGAAATCAGTAGCAATCTGCTGAGTGGATGTCTACAAAAAACAAGTAGGAAATGTAGGTTATGGACCTCCATGGATACTTAGCGTTATTTCACAAGCAACTACCCCTTTGGTCAAAGCTTCCAGTTCTTAGAGAAGAGTCACCAAAATTAATAAGCCTATTCCTGACATGTATTTGCTGTGCAGGGATGACAGCAGAGTCCTGCACACCCATTTGTTCAGCTCAGACCAGTCGTAATGCAGTGCTAGCACTGAAACTTGGAATTGAGTAATTTGTGCCAATTATTGGTCAAGGATTTGGAAACGAATCTTTGAGGTAGGGCAGGGAATGAAATAAAGGCATATGTACTTTTAGAATATACCACGTGGCTCCTTCAACTCCAAGTTCACCTTTTGAATGGGTTAATAAGCAATAAATGTATCTCAATCAACTTCATGCTGTCACTCAATTGTCTTTCTGCCCCTCCATTTACAGACAAGGAAACAACTAAAGAGTCTGATCTGTGTATTTGAATCTCATTCTTAATTCTGTCTCTGATAAGACATCAGATTGCAACATGCCATACCTCATTAATGCCTGGGGTAATCGTAGGTGCAGCAATAAAAACAACAAAAGGAGCAAACTCTGCAGTTCTCAGGACCTTCAATGCCTAGGTGAAAAAAATCAGACACTTTAGAGGAAATCCCCAACAATCAATGAGAAGCAAGTTTAGTCACACAAGCGAAATACACAAATTCATGACTTACCAATGCTGGGTTTGTTTTTAACTGGAGTCAAAGCCTTAGTTATACAGGCACTTAACTTTTTGTATTATTTTACATTTTTAGTGGTCAAAACATATATTTATCCTTAATTAAAGTGAGTTTACGAGACAGTAAAAGCTTTAGCATTTTCAGAGAGGCTCTTGCCATCCAGTCTCAGGGTGGAATTCTGTTTGCATTTAAACTTCTTGATTAAAGACCACGTATAAAAAAAATTCAATCATGCCATAAATAGGGTAAAGAGCCAACTGAGTTCTAAAATATTGATTAGGATATAATTTTTGTTTGACTTTTTCTACCTACTAATACTTTCCAATTATTATTTTCTTAAACAAATGGAAATGTGATGTGAGTAGTTCAAAGTTTTTAAGAAGTGAGCATAAATGCAGTAAATCCCCTATACCAAGTCTGTGCAAAAGGAAGGAGTTGTCATTAAAGGAGTTGTCTTACTCATAATTAACTGAGTGACACAGAGGTGCCATATGTGAAACTCTGTTACAGATCCAGGAGAGACTGAAGTGCAGGACAGTGAGTAAACATAACTCAGCTGAACTCAGAGGGATGGACAAGATCAAGTAAGACCACCAAAGGTCAGTCTGTTTTAGCTTCTTCCACTTTGTCTTCTCCAAAGTTCTTTCTTTTTAAAGAAACCAAAACCCAAAAAACTACAATCCACCTTTTTCCCAAGCTAAAAGGTTTTTCATCTCTGCTGCTTGAACCCCACCGACATGTACCATTTATGCCAACCTCCTCTAAACATGAGATAAACCTGTATGTGACATTCAAGAAAACTCATGTAACTGAAAGTGCCCAAGGGAAAACTGGCAGGAGGTGTAAGATAACCAGGGGTAAGTCCTCAAGCAGGGTGCCCTTAATGAGCTGAGATGGATGAATGAGGAAGCTGCTTAGGAAAGAGGCTTGCTAGACACTTGCTGGAGGAAGTGCAGCAAAAGCAGCTGTTACCAAATGTAAATAAATCCTAACAAAGATTAAAAAGACTTCTGAGAATTGCAGTGCCTTTGAATAATGCATGTCGAAAAGGTTTCTCCAGAGAGTTTGCTGTTAACAGCTGCTCCATTTGAACTAAGTACAGATGCTGCTTTCCCTGAACACTGCTAAATGTGGGATTTTATTTTTCAGAACAGCACCACACCAGCATGCTATGAACTGTCAGGTATCTTATTTCTGCTATTAAATTCTTAAAAGAATTTGATCTTCTTGAATCCATTCACAATGAAGAAAGAGGTTAGCAAATCTAAATACATGACACTGGTCACAATTTTGTTTTTCTCCCCATTTCCTTCCATCTGCTGGAATATAAACATCACATTTGACCATATTCATGTTATTCCACTTAACAAAATATATGAACAGGTTCCTGTGAATTGAAAGTAATGGACGTTTCAAAGGAAAAATATCAGAATTTTGCAGAGAAGATTCTATACAATGAATAAACAAATCACTGGTGTTCCTTGAGAGCCTGATTTTTATTCCTGCTGTCTTCTGACCAGTACAATGCCACAACACAGAACTGAGTTTATTAAGTAACAACAGTGATCTGGTCATTGTGCAAACAGGATAAATATCAGTGATTGACCACAAATGTTTCTGACTGTGTTCATTAATAGTATGGAATCAAGAGTCACCCAGGAAGAAGATGACCCTCCAATACAGCACCAAAGAGAAACTTTTGAAAACATCAGAACACTACTCCCAGCAGGCAGTGACAATCACTTGTTTCACTGGACATGAGGCCAATACAGTAAAGAGTTAGAGGGTAAGTAGATTTTCAAGCTACAGTGATTGCTAAACTACAGATTTGTTTCTGCTGTATGTTCTTCTAAGCAGATGATTACCAGAATTCCACGTCACAGATTGATACCTCAGTGGTTCAAGGACTTTTGTTCCACATTACTTTCTGTATTACTTATCGAGTGTGTAATCAATAAAAATAAGTATATCTCAATACAATAAGGCTGAAGGATTTGTGACGAGTGCCATTTTTATATACTTCTAATTAGTTACCTGAGGTTCTACATCAAGTATTGCAATTAGTCCCTGCTCATGGATCTTTCGTATTGTTTCCAGTTTTGTCCCATACATTGCATCCTCATGGCTGCCATATTCCAAATACTCATTGTTTGATATATCCTGCATCATTTGGTCATGTGATACAAAGTAGTAATTTTTGCCATTTTCTTCATCTTTCTTTGGAGGTCGGGTTGTGTCTGAAAATGTAAAATATTTTAGTACAGAAGCAATATTAAGCTTATATATGCCTTTTTTTTGTTTGTTTTTGTTTAACAACACTTATTCACTGAATGATGACCTGTCAAATCACACACAGAACAATGAAGCATGAACTGGAGGTAGTCAGAATGACAGGCACTGGGAAAAGCAGGAGTCTGAGGGATATGTGTTGGGAAAAGCAAGAGAAGGGATGCAGAAAAGGGAAAAAATTGAACAGCAACAGAGGAAGAACAGAAGGTCATAAATAACCTTTACCTGGTCAAGGCTGTAAAACTACCAGCTGCTTTCAGCAGCCAAAAAAGGCCAGATCTGATTTTTATAGATTCTAAACAACTCAATTGACATCTCCATTTCAGCCCAGGGCCCAATCCTGTTCATTAAGGATCTGGATGCTGGGACAGAGGGCACCCTGGACACGGTCCTGGGAGCCATCTCTAGGTGGGCCAGCTTGGGCAGAGGGGTGGATGAGAAGCAGGGATCCCACCCACCTCGTGATTCCATCAGCCATCTGCTCCTCTTCCCCCACCCCCACTGATACCCACTTGCTTCTCTTCCTTCCAATATTCCCTCACAAACTGATTCACTCTCATATTTTTTCCATTATCATATTTATGCTGGTGACATATCTGAAGCATCACATCTCTTCCCAGTCCACTCCCTTTTCTCCCAACCACCCTGCCATAATGTCAAACAAGGTATCCAAAAATTGAATGAATCCTCTACATTTAATTATACCTATTACTGTTCTGAAGATTAATTAGCAATGCTCTGAGGATTAACTAGCATATTTCAAAGATGAAAAGTTCTACACAAATATAACAGATCATAGCTATTTTAAGAAATTCAGGAACAATGGATTATATAAACTATATAATATCACTACACTACTCACTGATGCCCTAGGTCTACTTAACTTAAATGTTCATAATTCTCCTAAATCCTTTTCTTTTCTAAAAACATTTCTGTATTTTCCTTTTTTAAAAAAAAAACTTGAATTCTTATGAGGTTTCCTTCTTCTGATTTTGAAAGCATAAATCTAAAAAGTAGGTAAGAACCTGATGACTTGTGGCCAAAAGAGATGAAAGCTACTTAGCCATATCATACTTTTTGAATGTATTACTTCTCCTGACCTATGTGGTAAGAGAAGTATGGCCTACCAATCTTTTTAATTACCTCCCACTGTGTGTGACATGATCTTTTTGATCAGGTTTTCAGTATGCAGATAATTTCTTCATAGAGCATTCCCCAAAACTCCACACCCAACTTAAGGCCCATCTCAAAAGCTACCTATTCTGCCACAGTTTTGTAAAAGAATGCAGAAAATGCATCTTTTTAGTCTTCTTATATAATCATTGAAACAATTTCAGTGCTTCCACAGAGCAAGAACCTAATGCAGGCAACCTAAGGCATGGTCATCACCGTATAGGTGAGTCCACTGTAATGATACATGAAGATAAAGTAAGTAGTTCAGCTTCTCCCTCCTCACAGCAACACAGTACCTGAGAGAGACTGGGTGCAGAGCAGACTGTAAAACATTTATTAGGCTCTGATTCAGTTCTTTGTAATGGAGATCATATTTGCTGGGTTACTTACTACCTTTCCCCCATATAATCTTGTCTGTATTGAATAAAAGAAGTACAATATACATCACACACTTGTGACACCACACTTCTAATTCAGGATTTTAGTGTCTAGATATAAAGAGCAGTGTGACAAACAGTGCAGCTTCGCTTTGCTGCTGGGGTGATCTAACAGCTGATGCTTTCTGTTTTCCTACCACTGGCTGACTGGTCTTTATCTGACTCCTTAGCAAGTGAGCTTAAATCAGCAGCCAACCAACTCTTCTCCCATTCCAAATTAGGTTTACAGACAAGCTCTTAAAAATAATACTTTTAGCAAAAACAAAGTCCTTACAGGCAGAAAACCACCTAACTGCAATTTAAAAATAAAGCACTAACAAAGCGTGAAGAAAATTAAACTAATGCATAGTGGTCATCAGTGTCACTCCTGAGCCATAAATGGGGTTTCTGGAGTCAGTCTAAAATAGAGTGGACAGTTAGGGACTGGATGCCCTTGTTTCACCATCCTTAGCTTGAGGAAAAAGGGTGCACCTCCAAGAGATCATGCAATAGGATATGCAAATCCTGCCCTGGTATTGATAGAGATTGTCATGAAGGGAAAAACATCCCGTGCTCTTTGTAACAAACCACTTGTAAGCAGTGAAGTTGTTTTCTTTTCCTTACTGTCACCTCTGCAAACTCGAAGTTACTTCAGTAATACCAGCCTTCAAGACTAAGCTGTGAGAAGTAATTAAAACATTCAGATAAGGGTCACATTAAAGGTTTCCCCTAAATCCAGTTTATATTTCTTCTCATGGGAATTATAAGCAGTTAAAAATGAGAAATGTTTTTATCCTTCATTCTAAATCAAGAAACGTTTGGGGTAGAGAGAAGCAAGAAGTTATGCTACTTATTATCCCTCCCTTTGGTAAAGCAAAAGAAACACATCCAGTCCTAGCACAGTTCCCAGCTTTAAGATTTGTGTCAGCAGAACTGCAGCAGAACAACAAGGATGACACAAACAGTTCTGCAGCACACTGAACATTGCTACTCACGAGGAATGGGGTAAGCAAATCTGTCCGGGTGTTTTGTGATGAGTGTGTTTTTTATGTGTCTCCTTCCGACACCGTGTGCACCTAATCCACAACACAAACAGCAGTTAGAAATCTTCCACTGGAAGGGCTTCAAAACAATGCTGTTATGTTCAGAAAAACAGCTAAAAATTACCTAGTAAGACTAGTGTTTTCCTTTTGAATGCTGGCAGCTTTACTACTTCTTCGTATGTGACGAGATCTAATTGATCGAACACTAAAACACAAAAGAAAGCCCCCAAAAGGATAAGAAAAAAGGCATATTAAGAGCGACAATGAATTCTGCTACAAATTATAATTTTAGCAAGTTTTAGATTCACAATTCAAAGTGACACGGGCAATAAGACCATTCATTATGCAATTTTAACGCGAGTGTTCATCTCAAGGGCCATTAAGAGCAGTAACAAAGCTACTGAGATGCTCGGCACAGTTTGCATGTGCGTTCATGCAGGACTCAGCAGACCACGAAAACCAGCTAGAAGAGCATGCCAGTCACCTCTGCATTCCTCAGAAATGGCAATACTAAAGAAAATCTGTAGACAGTGACCAACACGAATACAGTATGAGAACATCTATTTACACTGAAGATAGGGCTACTTTCATAATAATGTTTTAACAAGATCTATGAGAAATGCATAGGGAAGAGTGTTAATACTTTTTTGGTATTTATTCTTTCAAACCACGGCCATTTAACTGTAATTAGAGTTCTCTTCAAACACACGTGCTAGTTGAATTGACATGCTTTTAAAACTTGTGACAGAATGAAGAATTCTAATGGAAAGTGATGGCATTACATAAAAGAACCTTCACCATATTTAGGGAAAAATTGTAAAAGTATTATTTCAGATATCATTTCAACTGCAGTTGAAATTGGATGAATTCCATCGTGCCTATCAATCTGTTGTCAATTGCCAAGGAATATAATGACTGACAAATCAAGTTTTGTTCCTTAAAAACAGCCTATTCTCCCTGTGCCAAATAACACATCATTTCTGGTAACTCTTGCAGAATTCTAAAGCAAAGAGAGGCCAGGAGGCTGTTCACTGCATTTGTAAAGATTACAGCCATCAGCAATGGTGAGCAGAGTAACGAACTAGAGTTAATTCGGTCCAACTGCAAATCAGTCAACTGATACCTTCAATTGCTGAAGATCTTGTAAAGATACAGATATGAAAACTTCCTAGTCCATTTGAAGCATTTTGAATTTCATCCTAAAGAAGAATCTCTTTCAACCTTTCCCCAAATACTACACACTATAATTTAGTCATATTTTCCTTCCATTCCACAAACATGGAATTCTTATTACTGTCCGTTTTGCAACTTCACAGTATTTAAACTACTTAATAATTAATTCCACATTAGAAAGGCTAAAGATCTACAACAGGCTAAACAGTTTTACAATTCTAACCATCTAGGCCTGTGAGTATCTTTTTCCATGAAAAAATAGTAATTAAGAAATCAACCCTTTATTTTCTCCTTGAACAAAACCATGTTATGTTAGATACAAACAACAGGAACAAACAACAGAAATGACACATATTAATGCCTTTACCACAAACTAGCAGCATGGAGAAGATGTGTCTCAGCCTACATGGATTTAACTAATGATTGTAGGGTTTTCAAATGCAAAAGAAAAATGATAAATTTTTTAAAATACACAAGATAAGAGGAATACAGGGCACATTTAAAGACTGAGCTTCAATGCTTCTGTGTTACTAGCTAATAAAGAAAAGGACTTCTTGAAAGGAAACAGTAAGAAGCAAATAAAGAGGCATTGTCACTTGACAGGTTACTTACATGCACAGAGGCCATTGGGAGTAAGACAGCATGAAAAATGTACAGGGGTCATTGAGATATGGCTCGTAATATATTAGTAAAATAAAAAGTATATGCACAAAATAAACTTTACCATGCAATAGTCTAAACACAAGGCAAATAAATCACATTAAGAAATGATAAACATATTTTATAAAAGCTTGGCAATTTTCTACATTATGCATAATATGAAGCATAGTTCTAATATGTTCTAAAGACTGTTCGTTTCTGATGTCCTGCAATAACATTTCAGTAAGATAAATAAAAAATACATCTAGATACCACTGCAGTGTATCTCTAGAGCATTTATAAAAATATCAGCGAATCTAAAAATGAAAAAGTATTTCATTTTTTTCTGGGGGCTTTTGTTCAAAACGGACTTTACAGTGATGAAACACATGAGTGTGAAACTGCCTGATACTCTAATACGAAGTACGCAGGAAAGAAAAACAGGATTACACTTTGCTTGTAAAGGAGAATGTATTTGCTTCTAATTCTAAAAAGTAACTGAAATGGTCTCCTTTTTACTTCATAAACTATGTCTGATTTGCAGAATAATCTCATTTTTAGTTCCAGTAATATCCCAGTATACCACAGGAGCTCTGACATCATCAGTTGGCCACACAAATCTTAGTTGCCTATGAAGTGTTTTACTGGGTCATTTCTCAGCATCCCAGTTCAGCCTCAGCCCTAAGGGAGTCCAAACAGATTACACACTGCTGATCAATGTATTGAATTTTATACTAAGATATAACAGAAATAAATTCTACTTCCTTGTAAGAGCAATATTTTGGCATCAATTATACTTATTTTGGATCCAAAGAAGAGAAGATCTGCTTTTTATTCTTCCAAGCTTGCAAAGCCAGTGTTGGCTTATTTCTGACTAACAATACTGACCATGATAGAGTAATTCAGAAAAGGTGAATCCAGTACCACCTTAGTTAAACTTAGTTAAAACTCATGTCAGCATTTCAGTGAACTCTTTATATCCTGCATTTGGTGTCATTCCCTGGAATGTTACTGGCAACACCTCAAGATCACTAAGATCCATAAACATTTCTAAGAGAAATCTTGACTCTAATCTTGACTCTTTCATTAACTTGGTAACTTTTCAGGGCAAGTGCTCTTCTGAAAAGAGCAGGTTCTTTGTGGTCATTATGATAATTTTTCATGTTCATAGAACTCTAACTTTTGACAAACACTGTGCTCTGATGGAAGGTGACTAACAGCACTGCTGGTGGCAAGCACTGGGCAGGCAAACTGTGTGACTCAGTGCTGGTAACCTTCTCCAAAATGCCCCCCTACATCACGACAATTAAGTCTAGACCACCTTCCTGTCAGGGATTTAATCGGTACAAAGTCTCTGAGCTATTTTGCTCCTAAAGTATTCCCTGCTCCTTCTCCTTCCCTGGCCTTCCTCTTCCTTTTGCTTATTCCTTTGTAGCAGGCTGTGCTTGCCCACAGTGACATTGTTATGTATTGGCACTGAGAACTGCAGTAAGAAATGCACCTGCCCTAAAGAAAAAGATCAATTACTTTTGTTGGGCTGTTCTTCAGTTCATCCAGTTAACAGTAGGGCCTGCAAAGTTATACTGACACAACTGAAGGGAGGAGCAAGTGGGAATGTATGTGGGAATAACTGAGAATACTTTGAAACCAGTATTAGGTTTATTTAGGTCATAAACCCCAGTTTATTCTCAACAGTTTTTGTTAAAGACCATAATTAGTACAGCGTGGTTAGTGCTACTGCAATGAAGTGAAAACTTTACAACAACCAGAATGTTAAACCAGGAAAAAGAAGGCAACAAGTTAAGGCTTTCCATCTCTGCTTGCAAGGGCTTTCAGGGTAACGGGTAATTTTGTATTAACTGTGAACATCCTAAATTCAATGGTGAATTAAGGAGGATAAATGACAATTACTGCTATTTGACTTTCTTAGAATTCATTTTCAAATGACTTCGAAGGAAACAGACATTCTGTAGTAGTGATCCATAATGAGCTCTAGTACTGCATAGAAAAGGTGCAGGCACAGAGAAATGTGGAAATATGGATTTATATTGTTTAACTGGTGTCTTCAAGACTGCAACTGAAAAAACCCCCAGAAATTACTGCAATATATAAAATGGTTCCATTACACTGCTTGGACAGGTATATCTTTTGTTCTGGTAAAAATCTCTGCCACGAGACCACAACATAAATATCACAGAAAGTGATAGCAATGCAAAAGCAAGAAAATAATTGTTGAAGAGCAGTTTCAGCACATTGAGTATTTTGTATTAAAGGAAGAGAACTAAATTCTGCTCATGAATTTCTCCTTTACTACTAAAACCAAAGAACTTTGCTTGACAAGGATCTCTTACTCCACACTTTACTTTCAGAATTTTCTAAAGCAATTAAAGTTTTCATCAGTCTAAACAGAAACCCAAAACTCAGGATTCAGGCAGCAATCACTCCAAGGAGGATAAACTTCAACAGCTTGTTCTATTTGGTAAATAATACACTGACTATGCAATGGATCTTATTCCACTTCCAGCTGTAATGCTTCAAGAAAAATGCTCTTTAATGATGTTTTCACGTATGCCATCTATAACTATAAATGCAGATTAAAAAGGATGCCACTAAGAAGTCTGCAGAGCATAGCACAGTTATACAGGTTGCAATAGCCATATCCTGGTTGTTTTTAGTGCTTCTTTAAACATAAACCCCCAAACAATGTAAGCCTATATTAGGGTATATTATGAAGCACTGATTTTGTGGCAGCTTGCCTCTCACTGATGAAGCTCTATGTTTAAATAGCAAAGAACAAGCAGAGTAACGTTGGCATAATTAAAATTTTACTAATATTTTCCTAAGTAACTCCTCAGGTTTATGTAACAGTGCCAGCTGAACAATTAATGGCAAGGCTTAAATTGCCAAAAAAAAATTAACCTGTTAAAGATACCTGCATTTTTTTTTTCATACCTGCATTGTGCTTTGCCAAATATTTATCTTTGTACTGCTTTTTTTTCTTTCCAAACCAAGTACAGCTGGCCTGTTGCTCCTGTTTGGTCTTCTCCATGGCAATACAAGCAACTCGCCTGGCATACAGAGGAGAAAAAACAAATTTTGTTGTAATCAAGGATTTTTAAAAAGCAACACAGAATGAGTTAGAAAAGTAAGACTTTTTTATAGAACAAGAGTACAGTAAAAGTTTTAAAAACATTTTTTTGGATGACTTAAAAGAACATCTATACAAAGGTATTTTGATATAAAGAATATCTTCTCAGAGGCAGATCACGACAGCTCACAGCTCAGGGGAGCACGGGAGGGAAGGACAGCTCCTGGGATGGATGTCGACCACTTGGCAGCAGAGCAGAAGAGCACAAGGTCTGAGAAGACCACTACGGTCTAAATTACTTCAGAGCAAGTTTTGTTGTGTCTTGGAACTGATCTGAGGTCAATCTTTAGGATGAAGCATCGTGAGTGACCCTGCTGCAATGTGCACCAGTGCCCCCCTCGTGCCAGGGCTTGCACAGGAGCCCTTGAGATGGAACTAAATGTCTTCTCTGTTTCTCTTCCAGCAAATTCTCCCTTTGCTAGTGCAGGTGGCACAGGTGCTGTTAAACCCTTTACAGCACCCTAATTCCTTTTTGTGGCCAGTCCTGTATGAAATATTTTGGGCTAGATTATCCATATTGGTAAACTTCATTGAGTTATGGCTGTAACTTTCATGGCCCAGGACTTGATTGCCAGAATTTGTGCTGATACATTTTAAATTTTTGCTGAACAGCTCCTGCGGGAGGTTGTTTAAAAGCTCTGTGTTGTTTTGTGGTGCTTAGTGCCATTGCTGTTCACTGAACCTGTCCTTCAGGAACCTTTGCACTGTGATTTTGTTCTGCTTTTGACTTGAAAAATGAAAAGAAAACCCCAAAACTCCCTCAGTGACCTTTTTGCTTGACATCTTGTTAAAACTTTATCCCTGCAGCACTTGCATGTGAGCGGTGCTAATGAAAACACTGGAAGCTGAAAGAGAGGTTAATTTGACTCCCTTATGTAAATGATTTCCTATAGCATACCCCAAAGCACAATGTTTACTAACACGTGTTTATTTTTCTGATCTAACCACACCTATGATATTGCATGTAACTCTAAAGAAAAAAAATCAATACCACAAAAACTGAGGCAATAAATAGATTTTAAAAAAAGGAAAAAAAATTCAAAAACCAGCTACACAAAAATGAAAGACAAATAAAAGCAAAGCTAAACTAATTTTTTTTATAGAAAACTTAAGTCATACCATTCTTGAAGCTCAGGAGAAGGAATAAGACCTGCAGTACCATTTTTGGAGTTCTCAAGTTTACCCTGCCACCAGTTATGATCATCTTTGCTAATGATTTGGATGATATCACCAACTCGGAACCTGATGCCGGCTTCTTTGCAAGGAATGAGGTCATCCTTTGCTGGATCATATTCAAATTGTGCTCTTACATATATCTATAAAAGAAGAGTTCATAAAAGACACTGAAATATTATTACTGCTACGGTATTAAGAGTACCAGGTGATAATCTGACCAGTGAATGCAGCTACACATACTGGTTGCAACAAGCAAAGGAAGAAACAGAATGGCAAGAGCAGAAGCGGTAGTTGAAAACGAAACAGAACAGCCCCCCCAGCAAATGATGGAGACATCTGATGTTAAAAAAAAAATCAAATTAAAAAACATTAAATAGGAAGCCCTGTATTGCACCTATCACATAGTTACGTGGGAGCAATCTGGGAATTCTCTGCATGGGTTTTTCAGCAAAAGTCTGCTCCCATATAAATGAAGCTGACGATCTGAGCAAGTTACTCTCTAAGGAACATTAACAGAAAGAATTCAGGTTCTGATTGCACAATTTAAAACAATACAGCAACCCTTTCTCTGTGTGTTAGTGAGGTCTCAACCCTAGAAAATAAAAACAAAAGCGATCTCCAGTTTTGGTTGCTAATCGCAGCCAAAGTATCTTAAAATTGCAATGAAACGTCATGGCCTAGATGGGTAATTTCTACAGTATGTGAACTTTAAATATCCCCTAGAGCAGCTCAGAGAGCCATGTGTGCACATACTGCTGATTTCCTTGCTGAAAACTCATGAGATTTAAAAACTCCCAACAATAACATTGCAAAGTAAGTCTCTTCATATAAACTGGAACACTTCTCAACTTTGCTCCAATTTTGCTCCAAAAATAGCTGTAACCATGCAGTTTTAGGACTATTCATGGCACTTCAAAAAGGTCTATAGTAATCCAATCTGCAACCCAACCTAGGAATAAATTAACTTAAATTGGCTAATCACTTCTATCTTGTATCTGATGTATTTTTACTGGTTTACAGTGAGAGCATCGGATGGCAATACCAAGAGAGAATTCAGCCTTTAATATACTAAATCTGACCCTTGTTCTGCTGTGCATTGAGTGTGTGTGTTTAGGCAAACAACCCAACTTCTCTTAATTACCTGAAAAGCAGGGTATTTTGAAACCAGTTATTTGTTTATTTAGTAATTTGTTTTCCATGAAGTAATCAATACTGAACCAATCCCTTATTTTGCCTCAACCTTATCTAATACGGGTCTAGAAGCATCAGCAGTATTTTTGCCATCTAGAAGCTTCCTTGCTTTTCAAGTCCCTGCTCCAGCCTGAGCCACTATCCACCATACAGTGGCAGTCCATGGAACATTACAGACTTCCTTACAGATAAAAATGTATCTCTTATCCAAGCCTTTGGTGTCCTCAAGGACGACAAACTACCAGAAAAATATGCTGGTTCAGTGGGAAAAGACTCTTAAAAGAACCAGGTAACTATAAATGGTGTGAGTATGAGAAACAACATTATTTTTATGTTGCCTTGAACGAAGTCTCTTCTGGGAAAAATATCCTACAAGAAGCAAATGAAAACCTAACACAACAGTTTGGAATGTCTTTCATGGAGCCTTTCCAGCTTTACATTCAGACAGCTGGAGCCCTCAGAAGACAACAGAAAGTTGAAAGAATTACGTATCTGTAAACTTTAAAAATGGGAAATGAAGTGAGAGCAATCCATTCACGTAACAGATATTCCAGACAACTTATCCTGACAGCAGTATAAAAAGATTTTCAAGGACAAGAGATAATGTAGTTAATTGACTTTTTGAATGGAATTGCAAGAGCTATTATCAAAATTCTTGGTAAAGAAAGAGGCTGAGCACACAGTTAAGGATTCCAAGGTAGATTCTGGAAAGACTATATATAACTGGAGCAGTTACTGAGATGAATCACAAATCACTTGACAGTGTGTGTTCATTTGGGGGCTGCAGTAAAAAAAAATAAAAGTTCTTAAAATTGCAAAGAGAATGATGGGGAATCCTCTGCAGAGCCCTTAAGGGCTTTCTTGGAATTCTCTGGAGAGGGAAGGTCTTTGGTCCATGATGACATGTACTACCAGCAGGTCAAGGGAACAAAGGTTAAGGGAGGTTACAGAATCTGGGTCTTAGGACTGAGAATTGAACAAGTTGTCTTCAGACTTATCAACCCTTAACAGAAACTGTCCTCAATGTTTTTCTCTGAAGAGCTTTGTTAATATTAATAACTAGTTACAGATCAACTTAAGCTTTAGAATCTTTGTCAGTACAATGCTTTAGAATATTAGACACATCCTGCTAGTCTCCATTTGAGCCAAAATACAAATTTGAGCTTTCCTCCAAGATAAAAACCTGCACAGGTCACTGCACAACAGTGAGTCTATTAATGCATTCTGAACTAAAACAACACTCTCCGTTAAATCTACAACGAATTTGTAACTCTCACACGTAAGGACATAGGGAAAAAAAAAAAAGCTATTTTGAATTAGCCACAAACAAATGAGTGAAAAAGAAAAATGAAAAAATGGAACAAATTTTTCAAGCTGAAATGTTTTAGTCCAGCACATACAGAATACGAGGGGGGAAGTGATAAGCAGGGATGTTTACTAGCAACTATGTTTACAAAAATTCCCAGGGAGGATATCTATTCACCTGTCGTCCTTTTGGTTGTGTTGTCGATGGCAAGTCCTGCAGAATAAAGTCAACCCAGGAGAAGACATTTTCATTTTACTTTTTAAGGGTACACACCACCATTTGTTAGTGATTTACACTACATTACAGTAAAATGGTTAGACAAAAGTATAAAGCATTGACCCATGTTTAGAAATATTCTTTTTCTTAAAGAAAAATCAAACCCAGGCTGTTTAGCAGCAAGCTGAAGAAAGCAGGTAAAAAGTTTAAGCAGATAAAGAATGTGCTTTTTAATAAATAATTCAGCATCTTCAACACAAAAGCACCACCAAGTGAAAGAGGCTCTTCATGTGAATGCCTTTTCCACTTAATACTTAAGTCTGGCTTTTAAAAGAGAAACAGGCCATTATAAATATTAAAACCCTTATTAGTAAAAATGTATAAAATGATTAATTGTGCTGAGAATTAAGATTACAACTACTAATAATTGTAAAAATTCAATTTAATTCTCAAAAATTTCTGAAATTTTTCCTCCACACAATTATTTTTCATACTACTAATTAATGAGCACTTTACCTTGTGGCAAATAATTTCTAAGTTGCAGGGGTTTTTTTTTAATAGTTAAAGGAGTAGTTACTTAGTTTTAGGGTTCTTTTGGTTTGTTTGTTTTTAGCTCGTCCCACGAACTCACGATACTGCCAGCACTCACTGAAACAACTCGTGTGTAGTTACCACATCGGTCCGAACAATGACAAATGGTGAACAACACGAATTTTCACATTAAGATACTTTAGAAAAAAACCAGGAGATCCACAGCACCTTTCCACCCGAATACAAACGCCCCAGAAGTACTTTGTGTTAAAGATGTGACCGTAATAGCTCGGTTTGTAGTGCAGTTTAAAGCCACTTCCTTTTGCTTTCCATAGCCAGGCCAGGCTCATGTCTCACACAGTATGTGCACGTACCACGCCAGCAGAGAGCACACCAATTCCTTAACTCAGATAGCGGAAACCAGCACACGTTCCAGAGGGCTCTCAAAACACAAAACTTCAACGAAAAAAAAAAAGGAATCTAAAATATCTGGGAATACCAACTGCACAGCCACTCTTCCTTCAAGCGCTGCTTCCAAAGATCGGGATGGAAATAAAAAAAACCTTCCACTTTAAACCTCGGCTTAGTTTGGAGGAAGCTGCTGACAATGATTTAAGGATGACTGAAGTGTCACGGTACAGTTATTAACATTTAGTGCGCTACATGGCTTTTAATGAGAAGAATATGTTGGGAATAAAACCCTTAAAAAAAAAAAAAAAGAAAAGAAAAAGAAAACGGGGAGTTACATATGCAATAACCTCAGTTCTACCATCAGGACAAAACTTTCCACTGAGCACACGATAAGTATAACAGTAATGGCAGATGAGCACCAACAAAACTTTCACAGTTTCTCTGGGTGGAACTGGAAATCTTACCGAAACAGAATTGTTAGTGCTGCTATGACCATTAGCTGGGGACTGTCTGGATGTAGAGGGGGAATCTCTCTGAAATAAGACACAAGGTTCATTAACAACACAACACTAGCACAGGAACACAGAAATATTTCAAAGAACAGTTACATCCACAGCCTTATAACCATTTTCTTCGCTGCTTCGTTCGTGAAGGTGTCCACGCTACAAACGCTGTAAATCTGAAAAGCTTTCCCACAGTTTGAAGACTCGGGTCTGGCATTTTGATGTATCTGAGGTAATAACTATTTTTATGTTGCCTTAGCAATCAAACAGCTTTTTAATTATTGATACCTGGGACTTCTGAGATCTCACATGCCCTTAGTCATGCCCCAGTGAAGGGTAAGTACCTGAAAGTTATGTGCTGAATAACACCTGGGATAGAATGAGGCACATATTCCATTTTAAAGATGTTTTTAAGTATTTTTTGATCTCTGTGGTGGTTGTCAGTGTTGATCAGTCCCTACTCAGCAGAATGCATCTCTCTGCAGTGCCTCAAAGACACTGAAGATAACACCTGAGAAGGAAGCTGGATACTCTCTTTTCCCTTCCCATCCTTTTCACGTTGAGGATTTTTTTCCCCTACATTCTTATGGGCTTAAAAGTACCAAAGCTTGCCAATATACAGCACCTCTCTGGACTCAGACCACCAGTGTGTTCCTGCACTTCAGTGAGGAGACAGCAGACACACGCTGCAGCACACTGGGAAATTCTAAAGGAACGATGATAGGAATTTCTGACTGTTTTTCCAAGGAAAGAAAACTTGTAGAGAAATCTTTTTCACATACCATTTTGATTGTACAGTCCTTAATCCCACAAGGTCAGCTACTTGAGCCATCTCTTCCGGAAATAAAGCAATTCACTCATACATTGTGAGAAAAATAAAAATCCCTTTTACCCTCAAGGGAATTTTGGAATATAATATTCCATGTCAAAGGTCGGTTTAGGAATGTCTGGTCATTTTGGATAACATCGAGGAGAGCAGACAAAAAGGGCTGAAACAGTTTCCAAAGCAAACAAATTTAGCCCTGGCACATTTTATCAATACAAGTGCTCTTTGTGAACAAATCAAAAACCAGACCTGGAGCTAAACTGTCCATGCAATGTCAATCAGGGACAGTTCCTCTACTAATATTCTCAATCCTACACTAGTTATGTGATAGCACACGTATCTATTTTAAAGCACCAAGGAAAGTTTAAGTGACGGGCAATACTTTATCCCTCTTGCTGCCTGCACACTGGATGTGCAGTGAAACTCATGTGGAACTTCTGCACCTTTTTGTGGACTCCTTAGATGTGATTTCACAGATAGTTCCAGAGGTATCTCTGCTGTTCTTGCTTTGATCTGAACACAGCTGAGGACAGAGCTGACAATTGCATGGCCGTAAGATCACTGTGGTCCAAAGTATGTAAGTCTACAAACTTCTGCTACAGCCACAAGAACAAAATTTGCCTCCCACAACTATCTGCAACATGTAATGGACTGGGGGAAATCAGCCCTCATTCTAATTACAAAATCACTCCAGCATGACAATTCTAAAATATTCAGATGAGAGCAAATAAGCTATTCATTACTGAAAAAAATATAAAACCCCAAAAGCCTAAAGGAACAATTGCTCCCTTTTTTGTGTGTGTATGGGATTATAAACATCACCTTTATCAAAGAGTAGCTAGGAGATACTCTTTCCCAGAAAAGCAGTGACTTCCTTGCTTTAGAAAGAGATTTTTCTGCTTTCTCTGCAATTTAATCTCTTCCATTTTCTCACTTTCAAAAAGAGGTGAAAAATTAATATTAACCTTTTTTTTTTAATCTGTTGTCAGTGATGGTTTAGCAAGGAAGCAAGGGATGGCTTTGAGAAGTGATGCAAGCACCCAAGTCATTTAAAGAAAAACAAATGTAGGGAATGCCACTATTTCTGGACTGTCTTGAAGGTTTCTGCCTTTGAAGGAAATTTTCTTGGTTTGAGAATGTTTTGATTTGTATTCCTTCAACAATTCTCAACAGAAGACAGCACATTATTCACAGCAAATGTTCATCATAACATACTGAGGAAAATACACATTTTCAGTGCTGCCGACTTCAGCACTGTCAGAAATTAATCTATCCAGTCAGCCAAGAGACACACCTACAGTTTTTACATTATTAGGCTGTTCTGCCACAATTCAAAGGCATTTAGATTCTTAATTTTCAAGGGACCAGGAAACGAAGATTTTCTTTCAAAAAATACCAGACTCAAAACTTCAAAGAAAAACTATCATGGATAATCTAATGAGACAAATCAATGGGCAGAGAGATCCTCGTAGAATGTTTAGAACTGGCCTGGAAAACTTCAGCTTTGGTTGTGAAGTTGTTTCTCCAGTAAACGCCTTAGTTTTCCTGGGGATAGGAGCAGGAAAACACTTGAAGGATCCAATGGTTCTGAGTAGTGTGGAGAGGTTATCACCATATTTCAGTAGAACCGACTATCTGGACTTGCCAACCTTGTCCAGTCTCACGCCAAATAACAAAACCCAAGTCTTTGGGATCCTCGCTGTTCATTGAAGCACCACAGCTGGAGCCTCAGAGGAAACAACCACAGTTATTTCCAAAGGATGGCAAACCCAGTTTCCGGTTGATTCCTTGTTCTTGGGTGTGGATTAGGAATGATAAATCAATGCATTTGGGATGCAAACCTATAGCAAAAGTCAATTACATCTACTACATATGGCCTGACCAAATGAAATACTGACAAGAACAGCTGGATCAATGACATTGTTGCCAGATCCACAAAAAAACACCCCAAAACAAAAAACACACAAAACCCAAGAAGACTTTCCAAAAATCTGAAAACACTTTTACATTTAAGTCTTGCTCAAGGAACGTTTCTGGCAGTATTTTTAATACAAATGTAAAAAAAAATATTTAAGACTATAAAAATTCTTATAGTTTGAGCACTAATGGAAACCATGTAAGAGTAAAGATACAAATCCATGGTGATTGCCATCAGACTTTTAAGATCTCTTATACCTAAAGGCTTTCCTCCTTAATGAAACAACTTAAGTGTTTCACAAGGACAATCTGAAACACAAAGAATGTTCGTAAGGAAATTTTTTTGTTAAAAAAGAAAAAAGTCCTTCCCTTACCACTCTCACATATCTGACTCTACAAGAAAGTTACGTGGGGTGTCTTGTTGGTAGAAAGTAAGAATGCAAATGCAGCTAGAGCAAAATTCTTACTCAGTGGGACAAAAGTGAAACATATAAACAGCATACATAGTTGTAAGCTGCAAGAAAAATATTGCAATAGTTACTTAAGTTCATATTTATGTAAGACTGCGGTTTTCTGGGTATCTGATGAAGAAAACACAATATCCTGGCCCCTTGCTATCTAGATATCTGTGTTAACTCATACCAAAGACTACACAGGTCATCTCACACTACATCAGCTGATCAAATTTTTACACAAGGCAATTCAAAGTATGATGTTTCCAGGCAAAGTCTAGTCCCCAAAATAGGCCTGGTAACTGAATGGAAGGCATAGGAGCAGGAAAAGCCACAAATGCCTAAGAAATTTGAAATGATTCAGTTGGGATTTTGTAAACTGCCTAGTGAACCTGAAGCACCAGGGAAAAGACTTCCCTAAATGTGCAGAAATGGCTTAATATTTAGAAAACATCACTACAAGACTTCTTCAAACTTTAAATGACTACAAAAGAAGAAAAATATTGGAAGTGAAATTCAAACCTGTTATTCAAAAAATAACATCTCACTCCTCCCCACTTTGTATATAAGGGCCAAAGACAGATTCTAAATAAAGGGCACATCACCTCTGATTCTACTAATATTTAGTTTTTCTTATACTAGATTAACAAAATCATTTTGCAATCCAATGACATGATCATGGCAGGAGCCTCAAACCCCTCTAGTTCTCCATTCTGTTTTATATTTCTCTTCTGACAAAACTATGCTACCTGAGCACCAGCCCATGACTGAGGTGGGGGGGGGGAACTAAACATTAATATGTAGTGAAATGTTGCCCCAAACCCCTAAAGTAGTAAGATTACACTAGTGAGGACCAAATATCTCTCAATTTACCCTGCTAGAGGGCACGAGAAGCAAGCTCTGTGTGTCTTATCGATGTCATTCAGCATTGATTTTTAGCCTTTATAGATAGTTAAGAATTTGATTAATCATTTGAATCACAATCCTGAAAACTCCTGTGAAAAAAATTCTCTGTGTACCAAAGGATTAGTGGTGCTTTCAGAGGATGATTTAAAAATGGTGGCTTTTTGTGCACACATCCAGCAGCTGAAAACCCAGCCAAAGTCACAGTGTGGCCGAGCAGGTGGAACAGACTCAGCCACCTCTGACTAAACGAATGCTAAATGCCACAAAGTCTGATCATTAGACAGGCTTTTTTCCCCTTTTTTTTTAACTGTCTTTGATCACACATTTCTAGTTTAGCTGGATTTTTTCCAAAGAAGGTAAAAGTCTCTCTGAAATAAATAGTCATAAAGAGCCTAAGGACACAAAGCTAAAGAAAAGAGATGATCTGCTATTGCTAAAATGACACCTAATGGCATTAATTTAAGGCTGTATGCTGAGTTTTTCCAAATAATCATCTTCCCAGCAGGTCTACAGTTTCACCAGTTTCTGTGTTTCAATATTGGAAGTGAGATATCTTTTACTACTACTGCTGTTTACAGTACAGAAGTCACTACATAAATGCCTGCACACTGCAGAATTTCCATTTAATTTCTTTTAAAGACTTTGCATTTCATGAAAAACTTTTGCTTTCATATTTATACCTTTTAAGAAAATTGGCCTCATACATGAAAATTTGTCAAACCTTCTACCTCTGAAACCTTTCAGTTTTTGTTGAGTTCTATTAGAAGTACAGAAAGCAACCAAAAAACAGTAATTTTCTTTCCTGCAAACAGATTGTTCTGACAACCACAGTAGCAGTTTCTGTGTATTCCAGCATCTGCTGAGACACGAAAACAATTAGGGTGAAATCACAGCTCTAATTAGGACAAGGTGCTTGACTTCAACAGGGATTGTGATTTCACTCTCGGAATTCTAATTCGGGCACTGTTTGCGCAGTTAAACGTGGCACAGAAAGACTGGCATCATCTACACAGTGCCAATGCCATCTGTACGCTTAAATTGGAACGGTGGCTCTCAAGTAGCCATTCCGCAGAATTGAATTCCCTTCAGCTGCAATCTGGAACATAACTCCGTGAGCAGAAGGGAATTAAACATTGCTCTGCAAAACCTGTAACACCAAGTTTCCAGTTCAACAAGAACTAGCCCCAAATAATCTGTTTTTCTTCTGTAATGGCAAATACCATTTCTTCATGGGAACGTAATATTAAGCCACATGTAACTGTTACACACAACCACCACAAATTTACCTCAACAGGGTTATACAGAAACAGGTTCTTCAATTAACAGCCTTAACAGCCCAAAGCAGCAATATAATGTTTGAGGCCTAAAAACCAGGAGGGTTGTTCCTCGGCTTAGGAACTTTAATAGACTTCCTGAAGGATGAGTTTAAATGGTCATTTTTTAAAAGGGGCTTCCTAAGTGCATGAGGTGAGGATCCCCTTTCCTATTTTTTTTTTTATTTTAAAAATAGGCTGTAAAGAGTTAGTTAAGGTGCTGATGAGATGAATATGAAGGCAGGGCTGAGTAGGTAGGTGGGACCTACTCGTGTTCCGTTATCTTTGTCGTAAAATTGGTGTGCGTGATCTAACAGGACAGGCAGAAACAACTTCCCAGAAAGCAGTAACACTCAGCCATCAGCAGGCAGTTAGTTACAGGCCTGAGGGAGGAAGGGGATGGCTCATTAAAGTCATTACCTCACAGGATGAAGACTGCGTGCGGTAACTTGGCACGATCTTGAAGGTGATACTTCCACGCATTTCCCTCTGCAAGGACAGAAGCACCCGTGAGACTGAGGCACTGAAGGGAACATTTCCAAATCACCAGCGCTTGAGCGGAAAACATCACAGTTTGAGAGCAGCGCTGTTTTCCTGAAGTAAATATTCAGAAAAGCTAAAATGCCATGGCTGAGTTGTCATTTCACCTCCAAACAAACATTGAATCAGCTGCATGAATCCAGAGGACAAACATACATTACCAGTTTTCACCTGACCAGGTTCTGAATGCCTAGAACCCAGAGCTATATTTCAGTGTGAGAGAGTCAGAGATGTGTAGGTTTCTTCCACGTCAGTCTTTTCTTTGTAGTCATATTCCCTGTGATCCACAGAGTCTTTGCTACTAAAGAGACATTTTTTTCCCTTTCATACGTGTCAAATAGCAAAACTGGAATTTCTGGAAAAGCGTCATGTTACTGTACTAAAGGCAGAAAAGTCAAAAACAGTCTTTCATCAAAACACAACGTGGGGTCTGCCAGTTTGCATTTCCTATAGTATAAGAATATTCGTAACAAGTAGTAACTGCAAAATAGCAGCAGATTGTGGTAACAGAGTTTTTTAATAGCAATCTGAATATTAGTGCCACTACATGGCTGAGAGCTGCAGGACTTCATCTGGGCAGAAATGTGAGCAGATCACTTCAAGTGATCTCAGAGTTTTAACCCCTTCTCTCTTTGGCTGGCTTACTCTGATCCCCCAAAATGCTATTTGCCTGGACTCCTTTTAAGCTTGCTTGTGTGGTTCCGGACACAATAAAAGGATTAGTGATACCATCCAAGATCCCAAGGTTGGGGTTGGAGGCAGAAAAATTTACAAGTGTTATGGAGTATCAAACTGACAAAGCCCAAAACAGAGCTTTCCTGGAAAAAGACTATCTGAGCTCAAAATATCACTTTTTTCCTTTGTAACATCAATAACCATGAGCACAATAGTTACAAATTGGTAGAAGGGGTGTTCCAGCTACATATAAAGAACATATTTTTCCCTATGATAATTAAGAACTTGAACAGGTCGCCCAAAGAAGCACCTCTCTTGTCAAGTGTCTGTTCTTGGATATTTTCCAGGCTTAACCAGGAAAAGCCCTGAGCAATCTGGGCTGCATTCAGTGTTGATCCTTCTTTGTGCAAGAGACTGGACTGGAAACTCCTGATTCTGTGATGGATTGTCTTTGTATCTGTATAGCAAGTGTACCAACAGTCAAGAAAAGCTTCTTTTCTCTCACAGTCTATTCATTGACCACACCTGGTGTCGACTCAACTTGTAAAATAAGGGCATGACTGAGCAACCTGATCTGGTTGAAGATGTCCCTGGGGTTGGGCTACGTGACCTTTAAAGGTCCCTTCCAACCCACACTATTCTACTTTTCTATGATCTTTAGAGACTAACTTGGGATAAGTAACAAAAGGAAAGCAGTATTTTTGCTGTTATCTCCACAACAGACAAAACTCAGACATTGGAAAAACACTTTGTAAAATGTAGAAGAGTTATAGATGAAAGTCAGTTGCCTGCAGAATTTGGGGGACCTCTACTCAAGCTCTTTTAGGAACTGGCCAGACACACACCCGTCAATGGGTGTCAATGACCTTTTCCGTGGGACTAAATGGAAAAAATAAAAGGACACCTGGATGTGCCTTCTACCACTCCAAGGCAGAAGGTTCAAAAAGGCCACTACTGAAAAACAGAGAGCCTGTAGAAGGCTTTAATAGCTGAATACACAATTTGTGTTACATGCCCATGTAGTCCATCAAGAACAGAAGAAAAAGGGGAAGGAGGAATGCAATTACATCGAAGTTTTGCCTACATAAGACAGGCACTTTTACAGAGAACGTGAAAAATATTTCAGGCACTTACAAGCATTTTTTGTAGTTGTTCTACAGTTTGATTTGCCACACTGATTCCATTTATTTCTCTGATTTCGTCCCCTACATGTAGCGTACCTGTGGAGTTAACAAAACACAAAACATGTTTTTACAAATTGAGATAATTGTAAGGCAGTTCTAATATTCATACAAAGGCATAAATATAAGCAACATTAAAATAATTTTTTGGCTAGATTCAGAAAAGGACTTTACATTAGTTACTAAAGATTACAAATGTGTCTTTCAGAGTGCAGTGAATACACCAGCAATAGATGTCCAGGCACCCTATTAAGTCCATGGGTAAAACACCAGTTCTTTACAACGACACTGCAAAAAGCCACACACTGAAAAGAAAGTCACCAGCAACTACTCAGCTGGAAATGCTCAACAGAGATATTAAAACATATTTTATCAAGTGACTACTTAATGAAGTTTGGCTTCTGCACAGCCGTGGTTTTATCTGTCAGACCTCTGTATTTTTTAATTTCTCTGATTTTCATCTGCCATAGTTACAACACGCATTTTCTGTACATACACTTGACTCAAGCCTGAATGCAAATGATTGGTGTGAGTACCCCCAGTGTCAGATGATGAAACAAACACCTGCTTGGCTTAGGCAAGTCACAGACTGACCACCTGAAGCTGGGGTGGGAACGGGATGCTACAACACTGCCCTAAGGCACTACAAAAGCTCAGCAGGCAGAAGGCAGCAAATGAAATATCTTCAAGGATTAGAATCAACCTGAGACTCTTCTTGAATGATAATTTCTGACTTAAGTAGCTCAAACCCACCTAATTCTCTAGCAGTTCCCAAAAAAGCCCCTTCCACGGTTTATTATTAGCCAGAACAGGTTTTCCGTACAAAATGAAAGACCATTTACTTCACATACGTTCCCTTCTGCTGTATGATTTAAAGAATTTGTGCAATGATACTTTTCTAAATACTGCACCTCAAACAATTACTGTACCTATTATAAGTAATCTTACTCAAAAAACAAGGAACTGGCAAACATTTCCTAAACTAAAACATATCTATAGAAAACTACCCGAAAAAAAGCCAATCAACTAGAATCTCGAAAAACCCTGAAAATTCTTTTCCTGAACCAAAATTGTCAGTTTTTCCAAAGAATACCACGCAAGCAAAACCTGCAGCTGGTACAAACATAAGAAAATCAAAGGGTGTGCCTGCTAGACTCAAGCACAGCCTGAACCAAGGAGAAGAGTCCTGAAAAGCTGCTGCTGTGATCCCCACTGTGAAACAGAAGCACACTTGGCACAGCTACAGGAGAGAGCCCAGAGTTTACAAAAACTTCCAGTACTCTCAAGAGCCACTTGCTCAGCCAAATTAAATACTCTAAACAATTCAAAGGGGCTGACCTGCTGATAATGAAATCATAAAAAAGGACTGATCACAATTTTTCTCCCATTCTTCAGTGCCAAAGTTATCACTGCTAATAGTTCACCGAATGTGAATCCAGCAGTCCTGCACCCAAATTTCAAATTAATCGAGTTCACATCTAGAATATTAATGACCAAATCTCTAGTGAGAGACTTTGAAAGTTCAGTTTTATCAGACTTTTTCAGGAAAGCATTCAATACTCAGTTCTTAAAAGAGTATTCTAACAAAATTTAATTGTGTTTGAAGTGATTGTAATTGTTATTAAACAATAATACTGAATCAGAAAGACCATATGGCCTGGAATAGTAAAAAGATTCTTTAACATTACTCAAAACATAAATCTGATGGAATTAGATGTTAGAATGAGATTCAGATTTGGTAATATCCCTGTATCAAATCATTGCAATAGTGCACGTAGATAAAATTCCCTCTTCTGGAGCATTTCCCATTCCTGTTACTCTGACAGAAGTGACTGTTGTCACGTTCCTGACTGTAAAGGAGCACTATACACGAACACTGGGCATAAAGCAGGGCCATCAGCAGGAGATGGCCACTCTCTTGTGTGGGGGTGGACGCACTGATAAACCATGGACAGACACTTTCAGTCTGAGAGGAAAGGGGTTACCATTTGCAGAAATATTTTACTCTTCAAAAATATTGTTATTAGACAACAGTGTTCTTGACATTTCTGAATAACGAGTCTCCTGTGCCATTCGTAACTCCCATAATACATTTGTATAACCAGATTTTGGTTGGTTTTGGTTCCCTTTCTATTGACAGTCCAGGGTTTGTTTAGAACTTAAGATATTCATGACTTATGGGTATATAACACATCTGTCATATTGAAGAATGGATGTATTTCTGAAGTAAATTATTTCCCTCTTTGTCTTTGCAAGCCAGAATGAGGACAGTTTGAGGAAGAGTGTGCTCTTGCTCTGCACAGAAGTATGAGAAATTCTACCCTTTCAAGAAGAAAACAGAACAAAATCTTGGATTTCCTATTTGGAAACATGTTTAGTAGCCATAAGAAAATTCTGTAGCTTGAAAAATGAAGGGCTGTGAACATATAATCATATTTTTGCATAGATTTTGTCAGAACTGAATAAATCTTATCAGGGTAACTCTTTTAAAAACCGGTGTCAGTTTGACATCAGTCACTTCAAGAATGTAGCACAGACAACATACAACTGCTGTTTTTTCTGCTGAGGTTAAATGGGCAGCCAGTAGGTCCTCTCTCTTCTTTGGAAATTTTTTTAAATGCCATACTGGGACCTCTTCTTAAATGCATCTTAAGAATGAATTCAGATTTAAACACATATGCTCCAAAACCAGCCAGCAACAAAGAGCACATGGGTTAAGATACTGAAACCTGCTGTATGCAGATTCCCTGAAAATAATATTCATTTTATGAGCAGTCTAAACAGAATTCACAGGTAGAAAGTAAATGGACAACTGAGCAAAGTTAAGGCACAGACTCAAAGGTGAAAGTTAAGACATAATTAAAAGTCTGAGATGATTCATTTACTTGTCCTAAAGAAGCAGACAAGTCAATAAAAAGACAATTTTTAACGACCGAAACTGGTGCTTCATTTGCATTGAGCCAAATCCTCTGGAAGGTGCAAGCAGATAGAATCTTTAAAAGCCTCTCTTCCCACTTTAACTTCCCCACCTTTTGAATAAGGACAATTACAATCAGCAGGACTAGATACATCTGCCACAGAGATGGGGGCAACTTCACAGCAGCTATTTTGTGACTGGAAATTGCGCAGTTTGTACTTAATATTGTGGGCCTGCAATGATACAGTTCCTGTAACCCTCCCAGGAGATTTATTATCCACTCATTGCTGTTATTGCCTGGCAATTTTCCATATAACAAAAGGAGACAGAAATAAAAATGACATGACACCTCCCCAAAACCAATACAAGCCAGGGACCTTATCAATGGGATTCAAAGATGGGATTCAAAGACTGGAGATCACAGTCAAATTACATTTGCATTGTTCTATTCAATAAAAATAATCTAAATAAAGGTATGTTGAAGGAAGAAGTGAAGCTCAGCAGTATCTAGGGCACTAACAAAATTAGAAGCATTAAAAAATAATAAGATGCCAATACTGAAGTAAAGTTCATTTTCAAACTAGACCTATGGGCAGAAGAGCTACATTAGGTAAATGAAGCACACTGAGAATAGGCTATATTTCCAAAACCTTTAGGAATAAAAGACACTGTATAATTAAAAAGAAAAGAGTTTTAATGGGCAGAGTTGGACCTTTTACCCAGTTTTAACAGGTTTTAAAAGTTTTATTAGCCCCACCATGGGACAGTCTTGTGAGAAAATACTCCGCAGAGCATCACCACTACCCAAGCACGGCTGGAAGAAAACCTTCTTCTTGTGAATCTCCTTTTAAAACTCACTTTTAGATGCCAAATAAACTTTGATTTCAATGTTCCTGTAAAGGAATATAGAGGTCTATCTGAATTGCATCTTTGTATGAAATCTTCTCTCTTCCCTGCTTCTTGACAGGTTTGATCAAGAGAAATGAGACAGAGTGAATGTAGTTTCCTCTTCATGATGACCTGTTCCAGGTTCCCCTCAAACAGAACAGTAGGCTAGAGGGAACCTTGGTGGGACAAAGGATGAAAACTTTTGTGTTCATCAAAAGAAAAAGATAGCAGTCTGAAAAAATGAAAGTAACCCTTTTAAGGGTGCTACCCAAACTTGCAGCTAACAACACAGCAGGAAAGTTCATCTGTTTAAAGTGGGACAAAACCCAGTTATTTTTGACACCTGATCTGGACACACAAAATGGAAAAAAAAAAAGGAGAAGATGGGAGATGAGACAAAAATGCCTGTTTGTACGGGTTGTTATAGCAGTAAAAATCGAAAATAAAGATTCAAGTTCTAGTCACAAGTAATATTTCTATTTCAAACCCTATTTTTATGAGCCTCACCATCAAAAATACAAAGATCCTCAAGAACTTTGTGGACAAAGCTCTCTCATTTTTGCGAGCAAAAGGAATGTTACTTGTCTATGGATTTTATTTTTTTTTAAATAGGCAATTAAATAAGCACAGCTCCAGAAATTAGAGGAATTTCATTTTCTTGCTGAGTTACATTCAGTAATAGTACAGTAATTATTCTAATGAAGACCTAAATGAAGCACAGTGGGCCCTCACCTCAAAACGCTGGCAGACGTCTGCAACTGGAAGGTAAGTAAAGCAGTTAGCAGAGTCTGTCCAAATTCAGAGGGACACTGTTATGGAAAAGCAGCCATCAAAACGAGGACCATGTGCCATTGCACAGTTTGTACAAAATAACTGTGTTTGAGACCAAACTGGTCACGAGACACCATTACCTTGCCTGTGAATCATTCCTCCGTGCATAATTCTTGCCACAATGCAATGGTTCAGCTCATTCATTTTTAAAGTGATTCCCTAGGGGGGAAACAAAAAAAGTTTATACTTTCAAAAATAAAACATTAAGCACTGTGATTCCTGAGTGGTTAAGAACAGTCACTTTTCCTAAAAGCTTGAAGGCAAGGTATAAATTTTAAGCTTAAAATAAAATCTTTGTCACCCAGTTAAATATGAGCAGTGAAAACAGATATGATTTATAAGTGAAGATGCAATACTTTAACATAAGAGCATATAAGATTCTGGTTTCTTAAAAACCTTGAGTTTGTATTGAAGTGCAAAGTGTCCAGTTGGGTTTAAAGCATAATTTGCCATAACTCTTATAGGGTTGATTTAAACAAAAGCAGCTCTAGTGGCAAGTAGGAATGCACAGATAGCACTTTAAATAAGAATACAGACAGGAGGACAAGTATCTACACTGGCTGCTGAACTAGTGCAGTTTATTGACAGCCCTACTTCGAAATGCAGAAACTGCCACTGCAATCGTCCTAAAACTGGTCTGCACCAGTCCAGAGCCAAGCAAAGCACTGGGGTTCCACCCATACCATCGGTTCATCCGTGTTCTTCTGGAACTGCACCAGCCGAACTCGCGTGACGTTCTCCATGTCCATGTCGCCGTTGGCGCTCTCGGGAGAATCTCCGTTCAGGTACGGAGAGGTGGGAGGAGGGGTGACCCTCAGCGCTTCGTCACTGTAAACTTCATGTGCCACTACGTCATGAGTTTGAAGTAAGGCCTGGAGGAGATCACAGCGACAGAATATCAGACTCGCATCACCTCGGATGGCTCCGAGTCATTCCTTAGAAGTATTTTAGAAACTTCTCAGAAATTAAAGGAAATCCAAGGTATTTGTGACTCACTTTCTACATAGGAGCTTTTGCCTTAAAGGAGCCCAAGACTGCAAATGCATACACACATACCCAGCCTTTAAAATCTGCATCAGTTAACATGATTTTTTCCTGTAGATCAATGAGATCAATGACAATGATGCTGCCTCCCTCTCCCTCGTCTTCTCGATAGCTGCACAGTGTCAGAGTGAAGGCATCTTATGTGCATTGACACAGAATTAGGAATCCACCTTTCTGAGCAAACTATTCTATAATAATTACTCCAGGAAAACACAAAGGTATTCAGATCCCATGGCATTTCATTCTAATAAAGGCAGACTATGGATCAGTATTGACTGAAAGAATGGAATACAGTTTTTTTTGTTTACCAGCATAATTGCTTCCACACTCTCCCCTTCCCCTAGAACACCAACACAGCAGCACAACAGAGTTCAAAATGCCTGGCAAAAATTACAGTGTAAACCAACAAAGTGCTCAAATACTGTTTCAGTAGCTTTACTGTTTCTCCATGCAAAGAATGGTACAACACACAGCTGATCACATGTATTTAAATATCTCTGATAAGCAAAACAACAAATAGTGTAAGAACTCAAAGCTGTGCCAAAGAGATGAAGTCTGCATAACTGCAAAAAGTGTAACAAGAAATACGAGATAAGAGTTGGACAAAACATAAATATTAGCATACCAGTACTCAACAGTACCAGGCCTTTTTTACGGAACATTCCACTGTTCTCCAGGATATCTTCCAGAACCACAGGTCACGTCCGTTTCACATTTACATTCAGCTCTTAATAATGAATGTATTATAGCTTTTTCCAAAACCTAAATCCAATTTATATGTGATCATGTTGGTTCTACTCCTACACTAATCAAGGACAGAGAAAGATCTGCCTCTATACCCAAATGGATGGGCTTCTCAGATAAGGACTGGTACATCCAGTCTAGTTCCTACAATCTCTCTACAAAAGTAGAGGTATGAGCCACCACCAGAGTTAGGTCAATCTGTATTATGCTTAACATCTTTTTAATTTGCATTTAAATGCTCACAACTCAGCTTGCAAAACTCATCAGTCTTGCAAGGCTTGAGATTGACCATCTAGAATTGGTTTTGGCATAGAAATCTGAGTATGCAATGTCTTAGTCTCCTATTAAAGTGTTTGTGTAAAATTTATATTGAAAACAGTACTAAAAAAATCCCTACAGGATGTATTTCTGAAGTGGAACCCAAGGCAGAAATGGTTTTCCCAGCCTTTACAAAATCCTAATTTGTTCCCAAAGTAACACTTCTGAAGTGTACCATGTAATAAAAGATAAGCTCACTGTAGTTGGGAAATCAGCATTATAATGATGGAATGGAATTCCCTAAACTAACATATGCCCTGCCCATATTCCCTCCTGTTCTTCCAGTCTTTCAAGCCCACCTACACAAATACTATTTTTAGTTAAATACTAACCTGTTGGCTGCATTTGCTGTTTTTCATCTTACTTTGTCAACCACTAAGCTAAAACTTGCAACAATTCCTCTGCATTAGTCTGCACTACTGAAGCAACATTTATGTTAGAGATCTGGGCCACATATGCAAGTTAAACCACTCCAGCAAAATTTAGTTAAAACTTGATTTATTTAATTGGGTGCCAATTTATGTGTGAACACTCCAATGCAGATTTAGGAATTTTGCTTAATTCTCATCCCAGTATCTGAAACCTGTTTGCAATTGCCACAAATAGGACAAGAGCTGCTGTTACAAAAAGGATCCGTTCTAGGAGTGAGTGTGGTCGTGGCTTTGCCTGCAAACACTCTGTGACAGAGCAGGATGATCTTCTGCTCTGCCTTCAGCTCAACCTACTCAAAGCTGCTCACTCCGCCATCCTTGGAGGTATTTAAGAGTTGTGTAGATGTGGAGCTCAGGGACAGGGTTTAGTGGTGGACTTGACTCGATGATCTTGGAGGTCTGTTCCAACCTAAACAATTCTGTGATTCTGTGCCCCTGCCTGTAAATGTCAAACTCTCCATGCTTTAATGTTACATTTCTTAATGTAATTTCTTAATTCAGGGCCTCACATTTGTTTCACATCAATTACTTGCCTTGCTTTGTTCTCTTTGTAGCAACAAAATGCCCCTTGTAGATTCAAATGTGGTACTTTGAACATTATTAAAGGTCGATAATTATACTGGATGACTTCTGAACGTGTTAACAAAAATTAATACAAATTCAGAAACACCGTGAAAGTACACAAGCTCAATTTAAATATTAAAAGCATTTAATGAAATGATTGCTGTTGGACTTTACTTAAAGATACTTGTTTTCATGCATTTCTGTTAATTTTGATAATTTAGACTTTTTTCCTGTCTCTTTTTCCTTTGCAGAACATGATAATCCTGCTAAAAATAAGTTTAATGAGAACAACTGCTTTCTACTGTATTGCAGGATCACTGTCTGCAGAGAACAGCGTAGGAAGGCACATGATGATGGATAAAACTTCAATATGCAATTAAGTCTCCTAGAACAGCAAATGTTTAAATTGCTGCAACATACCAAACTTATAGAACAGAATCTTTTTGAGGCAAAACTGGCATGTTTGAAAAACTACTGAAAGTTGTGTAATGGAATAAAAGCTCCTTGAAATGGGTACATAACAAACGAGGCACCTGATAATATTTTAAAGAATTCTTAAATTGACCCTACTTATTACACCTTATTGCTTCAATCTCTGTGCATTAATAATCAGAGTATTTGCTCTGTACAACTATACAATTGCTCTGTGCCTGGCAAACACACGGAGTGTAAGCTCCATTGTTTTGTACAATTATTCCCTTCCCTAAGTTTTTATTTTAAAGGCTTTGGCTCTGAAGGGAAATTTGGCAGAATACAACACATATAAGCATAAGTCTGGAGAGGTCTGCAACTCCTACAAAGGTGTATCTGGGAGCAGGAGTGGGAATGATGGGAGAGGATGGAGTTGCCCCTTTGACATCTGGATCCACACCAACTTAGGCAGCTTTCACTGCTACTCTACATTCCTCCCTAACCTGAACTGTTTCTGCCCCCTGGCCCAGTCTGACTGGCACTATTCCTGTTATCCTGAATTCTTTTTGCTAAATGGATTGGGTTTTCTTAGCAATTTTCTGCTAGTTTAGCACAGTGCAATACTGGAGTGCAGTTCCAGGTGAATGCCAGAACAACCGCACGGGAGAGGATGAAACATGGGGAGAAGGGATGATGTGAGATCAAAAAACTAGCAATTTAGCTCGGAATGCCACAGACTAATTTGCTGAAATTACTACTCATCAAAAATACTTGTTAGGGAACTGCAGTTTATTCCTTATAAAAAACCACTTCCTATAGAATTGCAGCAAAAGAATTCTGACAGATGGTTTTAAATTTATGAGGATATCAGGAAACAGAGATAGCTATAAAAGAGGATTTTCAACTCAATTTTCCTGTCGCTTGACATGAAATTTCTATATACGAGAATCATTTTTATTGATGCCCACTCCAAAAATAATTTATACTTTAAAATGCTCTTTCTCCACGGTGTCTAATGTTTTTGCAATAGTGTGGCAATTACGCACAAAAAGGTAAATCAATTGAATCTGTCAGATCCCAAATAAAGAAGTTGAGTATCAGTGAGGTGGTTTTTTAAACCTCTCCTGTAAGATGGCTGAGTACCATTCCACCTTGCTTTATGTTCTATTCCAAGCAAGGATTCCTGTTAGATGTCGAACCAGAGCTGTTACAAACTTCAGGACAGGTTCCATCTCCAGGGAATAACTCTGTGTGTTGCTGAGTACACACAGAAGAGCCAATGTCTGCATTAGCAATCAGTGCAACGAAGGAGGAATGAATCAAAAAGTAAACCAACTGGATTAGTGAGGACCTGATATACACACTGAACACATTGCAGGGGTTTTTACTTCTTCCACCTTGCCCTGTGGACTGAATGTCCATCAGCTGCTGGGTTACACTGGCTCCTGGCATACATCTTTATCTGAAAACAACCAGTTTGCATGCTCTGAGCCCCTTATGTGACACAGACCAAAGCACTGTAAGGGCAATCAGGAGGTTCACTTCAAAAACACACTCCTGATCCAATTTAAAGCACTAAAATAAAAGCACCCAAAGTTACAGTGGCCACCGAAAGAACACACTGGGACATACAGCTATCCAGATTTCATCTGATACCTGAACAGGAGGATGGTTTCAGCTCACTCTTTCCTGGAAATAAGGATTATCCTTTGCACTTACAGTAATTCAGCTTTCAGGTGAGCAAATTCCACAAAGCCCCCTGCATACAATCCTTGTGTTAGGCAAAGTCAAACCCATGATTCTGAACTGACAGAGTGTATAGCAGATTTAAGCGCTTTTATTTCTGACCTTATGAACTTGTTTTAAAGCATAAACAAAACAAATCCCTCAAATATTCTCACCAGACTGGATTTCAATAACTTGAACCAAGTATTAAACAATCACACCCCTGAACTTAGGACAACTACTGCCTACAAATCCGATTTGGGAAACAGACACATTAGGAGTTGATAAGTAACACAAATGCACTAGACTGTCCATGCTATTGATTTATTGTGAAAGAGTATTAAATGAACATTTATTTTGCAGTGAATTCACACACCTTTGTCCTAAGAAGACCTCGGGAAAAAGTAAAAGGAAGATCACAGCTATACTTTTCGACATGTAAAAGGATTAATTCTTCTTTCTACGTGCAACACAGCTCCCCCAAAAGACAATGAAACTGCTCCACAACAAGATTAATTCAACCTACTGACAGTTTTCAGCACAGTAAGGAGGACCAAGCAGCAACAGTAATTCTTTTGCCAGACCAGCACATTAGAAATACTTATTAATACGTGTATTGTATGCAGTTTCATCACTTAAGAGATTTTAAAGAGAACTTACTGAAGTTTTCTAACATAAAGAATATTAAAAAACCCCCGAACAAACTCCCCAAACCCCAACAAGAGTAGAATTTGCTTACCATGAAATGAGGTTGTGTTAAAATACGCTTTAGCTCCTTTGCATCATTATTCTCTGGGTAACATGAAATTTCTTCCAATACCTGCAAGACAAGCAGGAGAAATGCCCCTTGCAACTTTCCTTTAAATAAAGTTATTAAACAAATGAAAACCTCCCCTGCTCAGCCGGAATATCTCCAAATGATTATACAACCCAACACTTCTAACAGGAAAGGGCTTAGGAGAACATGCCCCCACCCTGCCCCAAGCGAACAAAATAACTCATTCCAATTTTCTCTCTGAAACAGATTAAAGCAGAAATTTGAAGGAAATGATTGTTTTTTCTTTCTCAATTGACAGTATTCCTCCAACAGCTGAACATACGGACACAGAAATGAAGTGCTAACAGGCGACACACACGACCTCCACCAGGTGATACTTCCACACATGGTCTCCATTTATTAAAACAATCGGCTAAAAGCAGAATTAAAAATACTCAGAAAACCAATTGTTAAAGGCACCAAGTGTAGGTGGGCCATCTGCTACCCCACCTCCAAGCTCCAGATTTTATAAAATATAACATTTTATAAAATATGAGCCATACCTCAGCTTGTCACTGGGGAAGGAGGAGGGAGTAAACCAGCTTTAACTACACCTGAAAGCCGTTCCTTACACCTTTATTTTCACACACTTGGACAATGAAAGCAGAGTATTTTGGCTCTGGAAGCACTTCCCAGGATTAACTGCCAGCCAGTTCTGCAGAACAGCACTCAGGGCGTGTGTCAGAGTCATTTCAGGTATTACACAGTCTGCCTGTTTGTTCTATTCCTACAGCATTACAAACAGTGTTTTCCTATGACATTACCCACAACAACTGTACTAATTTTTACTGATAATATATAATACAACTTTTTTTTAACACTTGCAATAAATAAACAAATAAAATACTATTTGCCAGGTATAAAAAATTAAGAACACCTGTGCCTATTTATCTCTGGTCATTTATCTTAATGGGCCACCTTCATTGCACCTCCAGGTCTGCTCCTATTACACCTATCTTGTTATTTCAATTTAAAAAGCTGGTACTTTTTTTGGTGACTAAACCACATAAACATCAAACTTCTGCTGCAGATGAATAAACTGAACACGAAAGATGCTGCAATTACCCAACAGGAGGGTTCCTTATAACACTGCTACTGTTGCAGCAAAGGTTAAACGATTAAACTGAGTAATATTCATAATCCTCACAGACATAATGCAATTCTGCAAGTTTATTCAACTTCTTACATAACTTTAGCAAGCAATAGTGGCAATCTAGGAAAAAAATCAGATGAGCCAAAATACAGATCTTAATGAAGTAAAATAAGTTCCACTTTAAATACAATCAAACTTTCAAAGTAAAAAATATATTTTAAAGCCATTACCTCTTTGGCTCTCTGTACAGCATCACTTGGAGGATTCCTGATTTGTGGTGAAGATTTTGTGTTTATTTTGTCATAAAGCTGAAATAACAAGAAAACAAACTATTGAAATCATATGCTACTTTAAATAAATTAATGAGTGCTTACAATAGCCTGCTTATGTTATCAGGATTAGGATGATTATTAAACTGCAAAACCCACAGATGTTTTGTATACAAAATCTAGCAGCTTAGGGTTTTGGCTTTTCATTTTTAAACATTTCCTGATTTGAACAGTGCCATAGATTCAGAGTTCATAGAATGACATGGGAAAGTTCAGGAGGTTAAGGGATTCTGCGAACCTCCCATGCTTTTTCCACAGATTTACAGAAACTATATTCTACTAGAATTGATCCTATCTTGAATAAATGCTATAAATCACACCTGCTGCTGTAAAAGCAAATTAATCTGCATCTCCTACTTCTCTCAATACATAAAACCATCTAACATTTTGAAGAGTAATTTAAATAAACCTCAGAATGTGGGAAAACACTCTTAAAGATAGAATCCTACAAATGTGAAAGACTTGGAGAAGAGAAAAACAAACTCTCCAAGGAGGAGTGCTCACAAAGAAAGAGTACAGTTATTTTACTAGGATTTTCTATTGGACAGAGGAATGTATTTAAATGGACTATCATAAACCTTCCAGGTTAATTATTTTTTTCTAAAAAAACTTTTAAAAACTATCCAACTATACAAAACACAAAAGGAGAAAGAATTTCAGTTTCAAATTATAGATATTACAAGTTCTTTATCATACAAACCTTACAGATTGTGCAAGTTTTAAAGGAGTAAAAGTATACTTAAGAATAAGCAGGCACTGTAATAGGCAGCATTTTCAAATAAAAACCTTTTGGCCTAAATTTCAAATGATATAAAGATGGTCATGCCTGTAATTATCTCTTATTTATGCTAGACTATGTCTTTGAAATATAAGACAGAAATAACTGTTTTTAGGAAATTACAAGAAATTTTTATCACAGTGAGGGTGGTGAAACACTACACAAGTTGCCCAGGGAAGTTGGGGAATCACTTATCTTTGGAAATACTCAAAATTCAACTGCAATTCAAAGTAAGCGTATGTAAACAAACAATCAAAATAGAAAAGGGACTCATCGACCTTCGTCAAACCCTAACACTGCAAAGGATGAGTTGACAAGAACCCTCCATTGAGGCTGCTCAGCAAGGAGTTCTCCAAAGGGTGCTCTGTGAAGCCACAGCTCCACTGCTTGGCTTAGAATGGCCTTGGATGTTTGAAAAGGGGAATTCTGTCAGAACACAGAACTGCCACCTTCTCTTTCTCACCTAAAACACCACTCAGCCTTTAGAAGATATGTAAATGCATATAAATGCAATCCAGTATGATGATCATTTTCTTCTTTGAATTGTTAGCAATTCAATGCACATATTGAACATTTCACAAGGATTTGTTACTTTTTCTTAAATAAGTAAAGACAAACTACCCAACTCCAGCAACTCCAGATTATTAAGTATCTCACATATACCTGTTAGGAAACTGCACAACCTACTGAGCAAAGCACAGCAGGAAAAGGCACGATACCCAACATGAATATTAGAGAATGCCTTTTTCTGTAAGTCACACATGCATCCTGTTTAAGATTAATGAAATGGCAGAAAAGTTACCATGAAAATATTTTTATTAGTTATTTCTAGCAAGGATTGAAATATAAATCACTGAAGTTGCTGATTTCCCTCGAGCCGTTATGATCCAAAACAACCAGCAGTTCACAGAAACAATTTTTTCTCACTATCATGGGAGAGTTATCTTCTGAGATTAGGACGGAGACAGAAAGGAAAGCAGAGAGCAGAGTTCCTCTAAGAATGTTTAGGAAAAAAAATCAAGGCAAAGTTCAGACTAAACAAGGCTGCATTTATTTTTCCATAGCTCCTTCATGATGAGACATGGCACTTAAATTTCCTCTTCCAGGACTGCTGCTTACCGAGATTTGCTTCCAAGTCACCAAACTATTAGGAGGGACTCTGAGAGTACTTAAAAAATCCCCCTTCACATTTGCATTAAGGTTTAAAGCCAATATATTACCCAAGCCACAGGACCCATTCAGTGTGGAGGTAGAAGAGAACCTCACCTAGAGAAAGGATATATTTCTGGTGGCTTCACTAGCACAGGCAGATCACTTTGAAATGGTGTTACTCTAATTCAAGGCAGTTCATGGAGGGTTTAGTTTACCAGGGGACCAGGCTACATATGGTAAGAGGAGCAAAGCTTTTATTATGCATTAATGCACCAAAAGTGGTGAAGAGGTCCCACCTTCTCTGCAATCTTTGAAAAAAAGACTGCTTTTGAAATACCTTTCAAGGTTTTTGCACTCAAATACCAGCTGTAGCAGATGCAATTTAGAATAAGGAGTTTACAGCTCCATAATACCTCTCTGAAAGCATTTGAATGTGGAGGTTTCATTTAGGCACATTAAAAAGAACATTTGTTCCCTTGGACACAAGAATCAAACGCACCTTTACAGGCATGTTTTACAAAATGTGTAAGAAAACTCTGAATGAAACCTTTTAGCACACATTATAGATTATAAACATTAATGACAATTACAGCCAGGCTTTTCATACTCCTGTGCTACAGAACACCCTCCTGTGAGCAGTTAACCACACAACTTTAATCACAGCAAACCAGCCTTTCAGCAGTCCTGCAAATCCGAGTCCTTCAGGGACCAGACCAACGGTGGTTTCTTGTGGAACAGAATGAACTGGTTCACTCTCCACTGTCCTCAACAGAATGCATTTCTATGTAACACCAACAAACTCAGAGCAGGACAAAATCTCTGTGTGCTCTAACGATGGGCTTCCTTTTTGCTGGAAGAGTCTGTTTTCCAGCAAGTCAATCTGTCCCCTCAGCCCACGAGCCCAAACCCCAACAATCGCACTCAGCAATAAGCACGAACATAACAATTAAAAATTTGTAGGAATCAAGAAGAAATTGTTGTAACACACAACAGCATTTGTAATGTGTGGCATTTCCAGACCTTCGAATACTTTGCACCTCAGTCTCACTCCTCAGCACCAGTTATTCTGTACCTGCTAGATAGAAAATCAAAACTGAGAGCTTGCTCTAGACAACCTCCACAATCCCAACCGATACATTAACTAAACTTGATATAAGAAATATAAATTGACATTAGAGCTAATAAACAAAATAGTACTGCTTCCTAAAAGGACAAGTTTTGATTTGAAATGTTGCATGCTGGAACACAAATGCTATGAAGAGAATACCCACAAGTTGTCAAGTAGCGTTGCTGTCAGTTCAGCAGCTCTTGCGGAGTCGAGACTTTTTGTCCTCTGCCTGTATAAAGGGAACTCGTTTCTGCTGATATTTAAAGCAGACAGCCCAAAGCCTAATCCACAATCAGGCAGGCGAGACAAAACAACAAACTCCTCTTCTGACTAGTTTTTCAGATGTGCAGAAATTCCTTTTTAACCATTTCCTGTAAGAGGAGTCAGAATACTGTCCCAACACAACTCCCATCCAAGGTCACACAGAAAAATGTAGAGATGTCACAAGTGGCAGAAATTCAGCCTCACTGCCTCATCTAGGCTTGAATGCAGTCAAAGTTGATCCCACAGTGAAATCAGGAAGTATTCTATCTATCCAAAATCTGGAAGTTTCTGTGAGGCAAATCGGAAACTTGTTAAAATACGAGCAATTCAACTTGTAGAGCATAAACCCCTATGATCTTCCAACACAAATACACATTTTGTGGGGATGCAGTTGCAATTCAGACAGATACTGGGTTGCCAACGTTAAATATTAAACCTCCAAACTGAAACATCTAAAAGTAATCATTATGTCCTTATATACTTGGCTTTTGCTTTCTGAACCACTTAACCATATGTAACACAGTGATATCAGAGGGCTGTTTTTCATCACTTTTAGGTTTCTGTACCATCTGAAAAATTCCCATGTGGGGGTGCTGCCCTTGCACAGAAACATTTACTGACAAATAGGCTTCTTGCTGTTACCTCCCACGGCTCCCTATCCTGCTACTCCATTTACCCTGAGGTCTCATGTCCTGCAAGTCTAAAAGAAATCCATGACCCACTGAACGAAATAATATTCACAAGCAGTAATATCAAAGAAAGGCTAAACTTAAAGAGCCAGTTAGATAATTGCTAGACCACCTCATTCTCACTTCTACCAGTTCTGTTCTACACCTCCTTTTCCATGCAGAATATTGCGATGTTCCCATGGCTGTGTCTTTCCTTGGCATTCTAAGCTCTCAAAGAAACATCCCTGAAACTATTAATTCCTGCTGGAAAACACACTGAGTAACAAGGTCACAGTCAGCAGAGGCTTTGTCTTCAACTTTGTTTAAAGACAGCTTGCTCTTTTAAACCTTCTGTTTTTCACTGCTAAGGACTGTGCCTGAAGCTCTCTGGTGCCACTTCAGCATCCAAGAGCTAACATTTCCTTCCCAGCGTAATTCCACAGCACAGGTTACAGTCCCACCCTGTATGAAAGCCCGAAGTATATTTAAGACTCTGCTCTGTGACCTCTAGAGCATCACAGGCTACAGCCCTCCACAGCTTCAAACCTTTTCCTGTATGATACACTCGTTGTAGAACAGGAGCATGATCAACTTTTGTATTCCGGCATCTTAGTAAAAATTATGAAGGTTCATTTTACTGAGAATGAACAGAAATTAAAGGATGGAATGTGAGAGATATGGTATCTGTTTAATTACGGTGGAAACACGAAATGACTGTAGATTTCCCTTCATGGGGAAAACACATGCCCCCAACCCCTACAAGTGCACAGCCAAAGGACTGTGCATACATTTTCTTTGTAGTAATCCAAAGGTAAAAAGGAATCCAGAAAACATTTTTATTGCCCTCACAGTGTCTGTCTATTAGTGGCAATCTGGTTACACGACAGCTGGAAGGAAAGGGCACAGCCCTTCACCAGTGTCAGCAACAGGGAAAGATGCCCTGTGGCATTACATGCATTACCACTCAATATTTTACCACCTAAATCTTGCACTGAGGTATTTTGTATGCTTGGAAACACCAGGGGAACTAGAAGGTTAAGGTATAGAGCACCGACAAGATTTTCCATTCTGTTATGTGGATGAATGTTGTATCTCTTGATCAAAACCTTACACAGTGAAAATGTATCCAAGTTCAAATCCTCTCGATAGTTATAATGCTGTAGGGAAAGCGCAGGCAGTCCTGGACTGTGGGGAAATCACAAAGTTCAACCTGAAACTAAGGCTACACAAACCTGTGCAGCTCCACACACTGAACCCACTCTGCTGATGGACGTGGGGGTGGCTGCTTTCTAACTGCATTTCTTACTCTGCTAGTTAGGACAGGCAGCAATTTGAGCATTTAAAATGATAAAGGAAATATTTCTACTTATGCATATTATGTGGCTGTTTACAGTCTTCATAAACATATTTTTACAGTTTGTTCTAAATCAATCTTTGATCTATATTTTTTAAACAGTTAAAAGCAGATTCAAGGACATGTTTATGTTTATACTGGTTGAGACCCCACAGCCAAGTGTCAAGATGTTCAGTAATATCTGATTTGTATATTCTGTTTCTTTGCAAGGGGCTCAGTTTTTACTTTCAGTGTACATGAACAAATTTTAACTCCACTGAGGACTGTATTCCTTTTTAGCAGAAACCATCAAGTGCTATGCACTTACTCTGTAAAATCCAAGACTTAACACTTCAGAAGCAAAAGATTCAAGGAAAGGGCTATATGTTTACAAAATAAAATGCAGGGTATGGGCATCTTCTCCCCCACAAGTGTCCTTTTAAATTGTGCCTCTTGATTAGCTTCACATTTACCAAGGTTTTAATTTATTTATTTATTTATTTCAAGGTGTCTCATGGTAGAATTGATAATGAACACAGCTCACCAAAGATCAAGAGGCTGCAGGAGAGGTTTCAGCTGGATATTAGGAAAAAATTCTTCACTGAAAGGCTTGTCAAAAGCACTGGGACAGGCTGCCTGGGGAAGTGGTGGAGTCACCATCCCTGGAGGTATGGAAAAGACCTGGGGACAGGCTCTAGTGGTGGACTCAGCAGTGCTGGGGTAACGGAGTCGATGACCTTAAAGGTCCTTTCCAACCTAAATGATACAAAAAGCACCAGGGAAAACCAATCCCTTGATACAGAAAAGCTTTAAAAAGAGGTGTGTTCCATGGACAACACCCTGATACACCCCACAGAACAACATCTTCCCCTCACCTTCCAGCACACACTAATGACCAAGCGGGAACTACAGTCAGGTAAGGTCTAAATGGGCTTCCTTCCCACCTCAGTCTGTTGAATTAACTCGTCAGGGTTAGTTCACCGCCCTGGAGAAAGGGATGCTGATGACCACCAACCTCAATCCACAAAACTAGTTAAATCCACAGCGATTACAGAGGGTTGGCAAAGAACACGGCTTCTCGGCAGCTCTGTGACACGGGGCGTAGCTCACACCAGGAGACGAGAATGCTGGAGTTAACAACCATTTGTGTTCCTCCCTACTCATGAGAATTTTTTGCGATGATATACTGAGAATACAAATACACAGCAATGAGATCACGGGTACCTACACCAGTCAACACGCACCAGCCAAGCGGCTGAAGAACTGGAGGGAGGAGGCAGCGAGGTCTGACTGACTTCAAAGACAGAAGTGGAGCTTTACTGGGCTCTTGGTACATTGCCTTTGGGTTTTTTAATGTAAACTAAGTGTAGAATGAAGTATCATTCTGAAGAAAACTCCCAGCACTAACAAAGCTGAAGTACTATTCAAGACTCGTGGACTATATCCCAGGTGCTGTAGCATTTATTTTTGTCATTTCTCAGAGTAAGTCCCAAACTCCAGGACAAAAAATAAATCCAAAAAGCCGAAGCTTTATAAGGAGAAAAATCCCAAACATAACAGGTAGCCCTTAGGGTTAGAAAGGAACTGAATCTAACTTGAACTACACAAAACATAATAGGAAGCGAAGAAAATGCAAAAAGTTAAAGATGAAAATGAGTAAGAAAATGATCTTTTTTTTAAACTCAAGACAGTATTGGCAAGGTCAATTAAATGTTCTACAAGTGGCAAGAGTACTTTTTTAGTGTTCTTTGACATACCAGGGCCCAGCAACTTAAAAATACATGTAATCATGGGAATTTTTAATTCCACAGCCAAAAAAAAGTGTATGGATTTATGCTTTTGGAGTATGATATGTTGATGCACACAGGCACACACGTGCACAGACAATGGCACACCATTTACACAGGGAAGATGACATCAGGTCAAGAGGATGGGCTAGGCAGTGCAATTCCCATTTAAAGTCCGTACTTTATTAAGCTGAACTTCACTTGATGATTCACCACATCAGTATCAAGCTTATAAATACTCAAAATGAGAGAGTTTAAAAAACCCAACAGGTTAAATGTAAAACGTAACTATCACACTGCCATGCAAATTGATCCAGAATTTTGTGTTGCTGGAAAATGGTGGATAAATAAATTTCTGAAAAATTATTCTCAGTCAATATGAAAGTTACTGTTGGCTCTTATTTGTATTAATCTTGAGTTTAAGAGACCAACTCATCTATCGCTATTATACACTATAAAGACATGGAACGACAATGCTTCCTGCACAGAAGACTAAATATAAGGCAAATCCCCTGTGTGGATTTGTCAGGCAGAGAAACGGGAAGAAAAAGAAGACAAGGAGATGATGCTGACTGGCACAGTGACCTACCTGTAACACAGAAAAAGAAATGCAAAGACATGAAGGAAGTTGCAAATGGAAGATATTTTAAAGACTGATAGAAAAGAAATTCTAGAATAGCATTTTAAGTGTTCTTTCAGACAGAGGTACCAGAGAAATTACCTTTTAGAGAACAAAGGGACTGCACTGGTGATGATGATCCAGCCCACCTGCTGAAGGAATTCTTCCAACAGTTCCCCCTAAGGCTTGGTCATCGTTCCTTCTCCACTGCTTGGGAAAGGAGTTTCCACGGCAGGGTGGGACAGTCCCTCCCTCTCCCTGGGGCTGTGCTGCCTCTGCCGGACTGGGATAAAAGCCAGATTTGATTCCCCAAATAGCAAGGTGCTTTCCTGCCAGCGTAGTTTGTTCTTTTTTTTAACAAAGATTTTCCATTTGTTTTCGTCTTACAAACATATGAAATAAAGGATAATTTGAAATATAAAAAGGTGTTTTAAAAATTATAAATAATTCGTTTCGGCATAATGTTCTGAGGGAGTGTAAGCAAGGCATGTGCAAGACACTTTCTGATCTGCTTTTGCAAAAAACAAAGCAGTCATGTTTCACTAAAACATGTTCTCCCTGTAAGTTTTAACATAATCAGTATTCAAGAGAGTAAGGACCAATGTGGATGCAAAAAACCTCAGACCACACTATGTGATTGACATAGAAAGTCATCCTTATTCAAATCAAAACATAGCAAAATTAGATGATGCATGAACATACTTCAGCTTTTTATACACAGCTGCTGGTTTGATTCTATTTTCTATATAATATGAGAGATATTCCATCAGTCTGTTCATGATTTATAGTAAAAGAAAGGAAGAAGGAAAAGAAAGCATCCTGAAGAGAAAAAACAAAATGCCTTTTTTTTTAATTCCAAAGTATAAAATAAAGTTGTTAAAATAATATAGTTTGCTCAGAAAAGAGCAAAATGGGGAAAAATACATGAAGGGTTTAAAGCATTTCTTAGCAGAGAACTTGAGTATCAGCCATGGCTGGACACAGCTGAATAACTGCAACTTTCACAAAAGACATTCGAATTTACTGTGCCAATGTCCAGCACTGAGAGGGTAAACAGAACAAACCAAAATAAACCCAGCAGAAAGCTTCAGCCAACCACGTAAGAAGCTAAACTGAGCTTCCAACAACATTCATTCTAGCAAAAGAGAAAATATGTTTCCTTAAAAGTCTGGACTTCAGGACCAAATCTGTTTGGATGACTGAGTTCAAAAGAAATCCTAAGGAAACTCTGAAGTGTGCACAGATGCACGTTCCTTTGAAACACCACCACTGGCAACAAAGGAGGAAAGACACAAAAATGAGATTCTCTAGGAAAATCAATATGCACTGTGAATATAAATCACACTTGAAAAGCAAGCAGTGCTGCACATATAGATATGACACAAACGGCTACTCCCAATTTTATTTAATCTCGTTTAGTTAAAACCATACGTGTGTAATGTGTTAAGCCAGCAAAAGGTAAAATAAACTTCCTTAAAAGCTCATAATGCTTCTATCAAGGATATACCTGCAGAAAGAGCAATTCTTACCTTACCGATTCCATCTACGTAACCAACTTTTTAAACTCCCAGCCAAAAGATCTCAGCCTGGAGAACTCTCTGCCTCGGGACAGACAGATGCACACAAAGCCAGCAGCACAGAGAGGCCCCAGGCACACAAAAGCTGATATTGTTCTCCTGCTGAGGAAAAATCTCCCTTGTAAATCCAACGACATCTGCATTCAGAATCACCCACGGAAAGCGTCCCTGGAGAGGTGACCAAACTACTTGGCTCAACAGGAGAATGATTTCTCTTGTCTCCTTCAGGTTCAGGCAGCTGCATAAAACAGCAGCTTCTGGTTTTACATTTTAGCAAACCTGCCTTCCTTTGATGCACTGATAGAGAAGAAACATAACGTGTGAATATCTTCCTCACTGGGCACAGCCCTGAAGCTCGATATACTTTTCAAAACAAACAATCATTAAAATCTTTTGTCGTGATACAGAACAACAAATGCCTCCAAAATTAGTAACCTCTTCGCATTTCTTTCCAACTTCTCTATCAGTACTGCTGACACAAGAAAGCAATGTCTCCCAGGATCTCTTTCATGGCAGTCAATAAAAAAAATAATTTAATTCCAGCATTTGATAAGGCTTCTATAAATCTGTCAGTGGTAATAAAAACCTGCTTCACTACTTAAATTTAACTCTGTTTTCCCATAAAGTTATTTATACACTTTACTACATTCTTTATCATCTAAATTGGATACCAGAATGAAGCAGTCTATAAAGCTTTATATAGTCATAAACCCAGAGAGTTCTAAGTCACACACAGGAATCATTCACCAAAATTCTGATCATCACATTTCTGACAGAAGGAGAAAAAAATAAAAATCCATTCAGTCCAAAGTTACTCTTTTATATTATATGAAAGACCAATTAGTAACAAATAATTTTTTCAATATAGTGAATATTTCTAAATGGTTGTTTCTATCTAGAAGGGTCTTTTCTTCGTTTTCTTCAGTAAACAGAAGTAAGTTTTTAATAATCAACTGTGTAACTTATGTGCAGGAAAACAAAACACTCAACACAACAGAAGGATTATGTAAAATGATGAAAAATACACACAATGAAACTATTCAATAAGCCTGCACCAGGATATGCTGGTGTATTGCAGGATTTGGCCCACAGTGAATATAAACTACCTTTTTTTTTTCCCCTTCTTGTGAACAGCTTTGGCACCCAAGTGAACTGGAGGAGTCTTAAGACAGCCACCAAAACAGACATACACAAATGAATCAAGCAAAAACCACGGCTGGGATGACGTGCCTTCCATGGCCTTCAGAGATGCCTGTCCACCTGAGTTAAGGAATTACTGGGAAGGAAACTTCTGGTTTGTGATCTGAAAAAACCCAACAGCTGGATAAGTCGCACCCTGAACACGAAGATTGTCCTTCATGTTTTAACCTTGAAAAAGAGTTAGTTCAGAAGCAAAATAAGGTATTTCAGTAGCAGGCATGATCTACCCTTATGTGCCTAATCTAAAAATAAGGGTAACTCTTGAGAAAGAGTAGGAACATGAGAACAAATTTATCTGTGGAAAACGGCCACGGAAGAGGAACAGCAGTTTAATGCAAAGTGACAGCCAGAGCTCCACAGCGGATTAGAAAATTCCTGCTCAGTGGAATATAATGCTTCCCAGGTTACTTGGTCTGGTGGCTTCAGCAACACCAAATGCTCTGAGAGGAATAAAGAGTTTCCCTGACAGAACTTCATCCCAGTACAATTGATTTTTTCACAGACCTGAGAGAGAAACTGGAATAGTATCGATGAATGAAGAGAAACCAACCTCCCATGTTCAAGTTACTGACATGAAATAATGGAATAATAGTGTCTGTAATTTACTTCTTTCTTTCAAATATGTATTTCACGACACTGCAGTCTTTTAGAATTTTATGTTATTCTAATCAAAGCATCTTTGGGAAGATTCTATCATGGCTCTTCCACATAGCATAATAAACAAAAAGGCTTTTTGAGAGCATTTTGTTCTCACAGATATGTTATGATAATGTGCAACTAAACGTAACCCTTTCTGTGTAACAGAATGACCATGACAAAGAATGGGAAAATTGTATGAACCCATTGCTGTTTTTTCTTCTTTAGAAAGCTACAACACACCATTATAGAAAGAACAGATCATGAATGAAGTTCTGGTGCTGTCAAGACCAGAAGAAAGTAAAAGCATTGCAGAAGCATGAGTTAATGTCTGGTAGACCCGTCACAGAGCAAAATACTGAAACGAAGGCCATGTGGTTTACCAAGCCAAAGAAGTTACAGGATAACATAATTATGGTCAATAAATATCTAAAACCTTTCTGCATGAGTGAAAGAAGTGTTTTGATTCTTTTTACACTCACGTTACTCTCTTCCTATCCAGATTTTTTTATTTCTTGTTTGTATTGCTTCATCACCTTTCTAGACTGCATTGTGCAATATAATAAAAGTGTTTTAAGCATCTGGAACACAAGTTAGATGAACTTACACTGGGGAAAAAAGATTCATTCTTAAATGCAAACTGCAAGATGAGTTGTTGGAGTCACAATTCAGAAAAGCCATGAGCTCCTACTCGCTTCTTCCTGTGAGCTTCATGTAATTTTATCCAATGACTGATGTAAAATGCATACAGAGATACCAGGAGCAAAGATTAGAACTGCAGAGTGCTGTGCCAGAGCAATGCCCTCATCACTTAACACCTAACTAAGTATCTCTGGTCCCTCCAGTCCCACGGGCAGCCGTGGTGATGGGAAGCTTCACCAGCAGCCTCGTGTTCCCAGACAGGCCAGCTCCGAGCCCAGCAGCTGGGCCTGGTGCCAGAAGGAAGTCTGTGTGCAGCTGAATCCTTCAAACTTGAGGAATGCACAGAATTCAAGTGACACACTATTCATTAATGAAATTGTAAGAAGTGCACAAATAATCTACCACATTTCAGAGGGTCTGGACGCCAAAAGACCTACACCACTGTTTGTATTCAGATCATACCCCTGCAAAGCTGCACAGAGGAACTAAAATGTTCAACAACTTTTCAGAAACTCTTTAAAGCTCCTACAGCCATAACCATCTACCTGCAGAGGAGGTAGCTGGACTGACTCCTACTCCTGAGTCTTTCACTGGGTAAAAGCTACAGATACTGTTTTAGATTTGTGATATTCACTGAGGTATCCAAGCTGTTCAATTTAAGACATGGTAATAAAATGGTCATCGTCCATAGGGTCACATGAGCATTTTGTTTTCATTCAGGAGTGCATTTTTGAAATTAATCTTCTGGTTAAGCCCACCTACCACATTCTTTTGTTTTTCACCACACAGAGTTACCAAATCACATTGACTCTCAAACGACACTAAAATGGAAGATGCTGTTCACCTACCAGTGGTTATTCAGTCCATAGGACTGCATGTAGCCAGCATAAAGTAAAAGCTCTTAAAATACACAAAATTAACACTGGGTCCTCAGCGTCAACTGCTTTGTTCTACAAATCTGCTACTGTTGGGTCACAGAACTTGCCAATGTGGACACTGCCTATGTCTCTGTGGATCTGGGTCCATCCTGAGTTTTTTTCTCAGTGCAATGTGCAGATTGCTTTAGAAGAAGTTATAACGTTGCAATTCACCTTTAAAATAAAAACTGAAATCCAGCCCTTATCAAAAGAAAAAAAAGCCATTCCGATGAATTGTTTTAAAGCAAATCTATTAGCTGAAACCAAGTCATTAACCACTTACATATTCTAAAATACTCTGTATGCACCGTCCTAAAATACATCTTTGCATAATGTGCTGTTTGATTGTTACATTCTACATCAAAATAAAATGAAAGAAAAAAAGGATAATATACTCGGGATAAAACAAAATACTATCAAGGAACAACAGGTACAGGAACACAAACTGTTTATCACAGAAAACTTACATCTAGTAGCGTGTGAAGATGCTGATCCTGGAAAACACTGTGAAGAAAATCTAAGTCTTTTTCACTGCAGTCTGTAAGTGCATGAATTTCTTCCAGGCTGTCCAGCACCTGTGAGACTGCTCCTATGGGGCAATAAACAGGGAAAAAATAGAGAATTAAAAATCAATAAAGCAAAGACTCATGGTAAACTCAACCTTGGAAGAGGAAACTTTCACTTCCCCTGGTGCAACTGGAACAGGAACTTAAAAAAAGCTGGAGTTTTTACAGGAAAAACTCACTGAATAAACTTTACGTACATCAACAGTGCCCATATACAGTGCAATTATACACAAGAAATGGTTTAATAGGAGAGAGTTTAAAACCTGATTTTACTAAGCTTAGCTTTGTTCTTTTTTACCCTGGTTTCCAGCAATGTCTGATGGAATGACTGGGATTATGGGCCTGTCCTCACCATTCCCACCCCAACCTTCTTGTTCTTCACTTTTTGAACTGCTGGCCCGTTTCAAATATGTATTGTAAAATTTTGAAACATCAGCAGAAATGAGTTTGAAAAAAAATTTGAAACATTAGAAAAAATTGTGAAAGAACCAATGTTTTCATGAATTCTTTTAAAACCAGCATTTGGATAGAGGAGGGAAGAGAAAGCCCTGACTGCTGTGTCCTCCAGAGGACCAAAAAAAGGCTGCAACATGAGCTCTGGGTTTTGTTCCTTTTGTTCTGCTGGCCTGGTTATCTCAGACACAGTTTCAGCACTTTTGGACCAGTGCATTATTTTGGGTCATAGGAAGATGGGGATGACTTTTACAAGGAATGGGGGTGAAAAGAGAAGAGAGAGCTATGGAGACAAGAAAGGAGAAATGGGAGGCTTTATGGAAGGTGGAAGTCCATGAGGGAAGCTGAACTCACAGCGGGGGAGGATAGAGAAACACAACACAGACCCACAGTAAACCAGCCCACAGTGGTTCTGTGTGAAACACGCTGTTCTAAAAACCAGGTATCAGTGGTGGCTGCCACTTGTGTGCATCACCAGAGTGCCAACTCTGGCTTCTCTAAACACCCCCAGCAGTACAAGCATCTGAAAGGAGGGCAGCATATCCATTCTGCATACAATGCTGGTGTCTGACAGTGGAGTGCTGCATGCGTTTTCATTAATAAATTCTTAATTCTGGATACAGAACTACACGTTCATTATTTCACTAATTTCTCATTAATATGCTTATTCTGTTTACTTATTCATTGGCCTTTGTAGATGATATCTAAAAAATTGCTGTATTTCTTGAAATTTCATCCTCCACTGTATGAACAATTCATACACCAGCCTTCCTTAACTCAAACTCTTTTGTATTGCATTTTCAGAGTGTAACAAAACCAAAAAGCCCAATGCCCTCTTAAACCACACAAGGAAACAAATTATTTCTCTGAAAACATTGAAAAACTGGAATAAACATAACAAAATGCACAAAACCGTACTACACTAGACTTGCAACCACATGGCTTAGATGGACAAGCTGCAAACCTAGAAACTATTGCATGACATTAGTACAAATCTCAGCCTGGGATTCTTCTCACAATTCCCTGTACACCAAGGTTTGAGAAGCACAGGATTCCCCTCACTCACCACTCATGGCTCAGGAGCAGTAAGACTTCTTAGGTCTCTCCCTTTAAGTGTGTCTAACAACTTATATCCAACTGATTTATGTTCCTTTAAAAAAATTGTGGCTGTCTCCCAGTAAAATCAATGGTTTGACTTTTAGTAGTTGCTGTGCATGAGGTTGGGTGCACTGAAAAAGAGAAAAACCTGCCTGCTCTTTGCTAAGTGAATAAGCCTGCCCAGCTGACAGGAACCACCCATGCTCCTCTGCCAGAGACACAGCAGGAAACCTGAGAAAACACAGGGACTGGCAGTCTGCTGGGAAGGGGATGGAGAGTTCACAGCTAAGCCTCAAAGGCAAGGAATAAGAACATTACCCAGGGACCCAAAAGGGACTGTGCTGTTTCCCCTACATCTTCACAACGTCAGTCCAAGGCTGATGAACTTAACAGATCTTCAAACCTGAAGCAAAGTGTTTGACTTTCCAGAATGCAGTTGGCAGAAAGAAATTTGTTTGAATTCTCTTTTCTTTCTGACTCTTGTCATGCTCAGAGTTTAAATTATTTTATTTTCTGGCAAAACTTTGCTTTCTAGGTTCAAAGCCCTTTCCGTGTATTTGGAGTATGTAAGGAAAAACTCCAGAGAAGATTCTCTTCAGAGGTCTGGATATCTTAAGAGTCTCTAATACTGCTCAGTGTTGCTCAAAAGCACTAAAACTGGAGCCAAAAACCAGAACCAATGAGAAGTGTGTTCAGAGTTGTCTGCAATGCTGTACTAGTGTGAAACACCAAATGCTCTGGATCATCACGTTATTCATTTGACAGTATTATTTATTCTGCAAATTTTATTTTGTGTCATACTTTGAGGGTTTGGAAACAGAAATAAAAGTTACAATTTTGTAATACTTGCATCTCAACCTCTTCAATATTAAGGGAATTCCAAAATATTTAGCTTTGATCATTAGGTCTTCTTTTTTTTTCTCTCCTCCCCACTGGCTGCACTGAATAGATAACTGAAAAGAAAGTTTCCAAAAGTGTCCTTAAGAAATGTTATGAGAAGTTCTGACAGTGACTTTGCTAATCCCTCAAAATCACAGTTCTACCTTATGCTTTTTTTTAACCTACAATCTCATGCTGCAGCTACTGCCATGCCTTTCACATATGTACAGATAATGTGCCACCTGCATGAGAAAATGGCACAGTAGCAATGTACTGACAGCATGTGAGTGCATAAAAAAAGCAACACAACGAATTTACAGGCATTGTCTGGAACACCTAAACTCTCTGTTACCAACATCTCGTTAAAAAAGCCTAAAAGCACCATTCAGAGAAAGGGTATTACATAAAATAAAATTAACCAAACTTTGCAGCACAACTGTTTCCAAAAAGATTCCTATTCTATCATATTTAAGCCAAATTTCCAGCCTTTGTGGAAACATGAAAGCATTCAATAATTATACTTAAAGCTTGTATCCTCTTGAAATAGGATTTAATATCCCTTCGACATTGCAAATCCAACCATTTTAGTCAGCACAGATGATAAAGGAAGGATTTGAGTTATTACACAGTCATACAAACTAAAAGCTCAGATTTCTCATAGTCTGGAGCAGTTACAGACAGAATCCATAAATATGAAAACTACAATGATGCATAAATATTAGTAAGGTAGGAAAAAAAAAAGTTGACTAACTAGGCTGGCTGTTTTGTTTGGTTTTTTTTAAGTCTCCCTAGAGTAAATTTCATTAGAAAATGCTGCTTGCTGCCCCAGAATCTTCACGTAGCCCCAACCACTTGGGTGAGATGAATCTCACCCTGCCCCTTAAATTACTGTAAAAATAAGATACACACACAGCTGCAAAGGAAAGGTTGCAATTCCAGCAATACAGATAGAAGACTCTTCTCTGCAGAAATAGTAACCAGATCGACACCAAACCTGGCTCTGTGAGAACACCGTGGTAACTGTGGATCCTACTGAAAACACACACGTGATCCCAGTGCCCAAGGGAGCAGTGACACTCCGGCCACTCACACAACCTTGTCTTTCCTGTATTGCCATAAGAATACCTAAGAAAAGGTGGCTGCAACTAATCACAGTTTCCCTGGGGCTGCCAGCTCTGAAAAGTTGAAAATTATGGGCTCTCATATATTAAAAAGAAGGAAAACCACATCAGAATGCTCATGACAGTCTCCTGCAGTCAGGACTAGTATATAAAATGCTTTTATAGTTAGTGGAATTACTTCAAAGAAGACAGAGGTGAATTCAGCAGTTTTCTGCCTACAGATATCTTATTTATCAGACAGGCATATTTGCTTTGTAAGGCAAAAACTTGGGATTATCTCTTCACCCAGTGCGTAGTGAAAGTTCCCACAGGTATTTTATGCAGGTTGTTACCTCAATTATGGAGATGGCCATTCAGAAATAGTTCCTCTTACAGCTGAATTCTGTCTCTAGAGTCTTTGTAGTTTTCATACAGTGCTCTTAATACCACCTAAAGCTGGTACGGACACTGGTTCATCAAGCTGGAAGTGGGCAAAGCTTTGGTAAAATAGTGTTGGTATTATTACAAGGTGGCATGGAGATATTCTGGTCTGGGACAGCTGGTTTGACTGGAGAAACTGAAATTTAAAGGTAGGGAAGAGCTGCGTAGTTCTCCCCAGAACAGGAAAAGAGAACTTCAGACACTATTTCAGGAATTGCCTACATATTCTCTGGTACGTCCCAGAAGTTTGCTTTCCTGAGGCTCAGCACACCAGGCAGGCACAAGTGGCTTCCTCTGCTATGCAAGAGGCAGTACAGGGAATTAGGAGCTTTTTCATGTGATCTGCAACAGCGTATGACTAAATGAGTGTTTAGGTAAAGAGACTTCCATATTGCTGCCAAACACAGACCACATTCTGTCTACAAACACACTCTGAGAGATGGTGAAATAATTCCTTGACATATTTTTTAATACTGAAGATTACAAATGCCCATTTAAATCTTGATCAGTCATAAACCCTCTTCTGAGTAATGAAAACCTTTCAGAGGAAGCCTGATGCTGTTTAAATACAAAACTATAAACCCATAACCTTTCTGCCAGTCTCCTGCAAGTAGTATGCCAGGAAATAACCCTGCAGAAGAACTTATAATAACCATTATAACAGCATGTTTTTATTAAAGAGACACTGACAAAAACTAAACCCCTTAGATTTGTAGAACCATATATAATTAAGGTTCTGACAGCAGCCTCTCCTTTCTATCCTATACATTATGTAGTCACTATTCTTTATGTTGTGTAAATAAGGACATAACTATGTCTTGAAGATTTTACAGCAGTTTTTAACTGACTAACCAAGGCTTTGCTGTTATTTACAATGTCTGCATATATCACAATTCAGCCCTTATGCCAGCCAATCTACAATCAGCAGAAGCTGATATCTCTCAGCCTCATCTCTTGGCTGCCTTCTGGTGTGCAGCTGCTGGTAATGAAACTAAAAAACAATCCTGGCTCTTAAAGCACAGGCATTTCAGCAGGCAGGATTTACATTTCCCTTTGTGATGTGGCCTGAGGCTAGTACATACAGCAAGGACAGAAGAAAAACCATCCGAAATTGTTAGTTTTTAGACAGATCAAATATGAGAGTCACGGGATAAAATCTAAAAAAAAAAAAAGGCATGTGCATTATTATGAAAGTGCAGACCTTTTCACTACTTGTACTCATGTAAATTCTTAGATGAAGAAAAAGCCAGCTGAGTATTAGATGCTCTTCTTCACTTCAAACAACATCTGCAAAAATCACTGGCCTCTAATCTCATCAGATTAGATGCCTCTAATCTCATCAAGTAATTTGTTGCTCTTTGCTGTTCACTGTCTTCCAGAGCAACCAACTCTGCAAGGACAGATGACAGCCAAAGCAGGTGTGTGTATATGGCTGTAACAGTTTCAAATAAGGTGGAAAATACATGTTTCACATATAGACAGCAGTGTAATTAAAACGACAGGCAAGTAAGGACTCCATCCTTCTCAAATTTGAGATATATAGTGTTTAATGACTTCTTCCTTCTTGAGCAGAAAACAAACAGCCAAGTGTAGATACCCTATAAATCTACAAATAGCACACAGTTCTGTGAATGCTACTGGGAAGCAAACAAGGCAGTAATAATATATATATTTATATTTATGTATATATACGCATACACTGTGTGTTTATATCTATATATAAAGTTATCAGAAAGTCTCTACAGAGAGAACAGAAAGATGGAGGTTTATGGACATGACAGTGAAAATGTAGAAACAAGGCAGCTGGTGCGATGAAAAATTATTGGGATTTACAACTGAGTTAAAGAAGGTAAAAACACCTATGGAATATAAAAAGGGAAAGAGAGGTATGTAAAAGTCAGCAAGAAACAAAAAAAAAAATAGATACAGGAGAGAAAACCAGCGAGAAAGAGGAAAAGATGTAAACAGAGAGAAAAACCCCCAAAAAATAAGGGAAAAAATCCGCAGTAAACAAGAGATAGCATGTTCCCAAAGAGAAGCAGGAATGCAGAGGAGCGCAGCATGTCTGGAGCCCAAAAAAGGGAGGGGAAGGGGAAGTGGTGGGGGAGAGAGCAAAGAGGGTGGGGAGAAAGCGGTGCCTGGTTCGGGAGATTCCATCCCAAAAGCACAGGGCACTGTGTGCATCAGTGTCTCCAGCTTCACCCCATCTCCATGCTGGAGACCTTGACACAAAGTCTGCCAATTCCTTTTCCCAGCTATCCCTCTCTGTAAAACCAGCCACAAATACGACAGAAGGCAGCCTAGCCTGGTGGTAAAGAAACACGCAGGGAGAAGCTGCTGTTCTTACTGTTTTTCAGATCAGGCCCACACTTACATGTAAGTACACTCACGTGCAATTAAACCTAAATATTTTAACCAATGAATGCCCTGCACTATCACTTCCTTAGACACTATATGGAAACTCTTCTGACTAGCATTATGGCAGTACACCCTGTTAGTAAGTTGGCTGAGGGAAATCTGTGCACACACAAAACCCAAAAATCATGGCAGAGGCTCCGTATGAGGTTTCTTTTTTTCCCTACAACTGTATAAAAACAATACTATTGCAAAACTTTTATAGGAAAATCCACTGAGGTCTCATTCTTGCATTACTGGACAGGCATTCCGAGATGGGGAAATGGGAGGAGAAGGAACAACTTCCCCCACAATCTGTAAAATCAAAAGAATGAACCAAACAACAACAACAATCACAAAATCCATGACTTGGATCAGAAATGGAGACATGGACACATCTTGCTGCCCTGACCTGGGGCTGAAGAAGAGCTGTTAGCCTACAAGTCTTAAAATGCTGCTGAAACCTCCCCACTTTTTATAGCCTGATTTAGGAGACGCCGAATTTGTTGTTTTTGAAATGCCTGTGGTTTGTATCAAAGGGTATAGAATTTCACACCTTCTCCTCTGCCTAGAACAGCCTGCAGATTTTAGAAGAGCTTGCACTTTCAGTCTCTCATGATGTGTGCAGTTAACTTCCAGCAGAACCTCCTCCCTACATGTCAATAACATCCCTTCATTGAGGAGACACACATTGGAGAGTTATTTACATTAGGTGTATGCATATACACAATGCATATGCATATATCATGTATCACATCAACACAGAAGGATCAAGGAAGCTCATGCAAGCATAGAGCAAGAATATAATACATGACTAATATTGCAGTATATGCTTAGTGTTAGGAGAAAAAAAGCCCATTAGTCCATGAAACAATTTTGGAACAAAAACGCAAAACCAAACCATTTTATTAATTTAATGAAAATTAGTTTTTATTTCAGCTGAGTTGCAAATATTAAATATTGGGGAAAAAAACCCAAACAAACCCTTGGGTAATTTTAATACTGCCTCTAAACTAAAATCTTGAGAATTCTCCGGAAATAATAATACTTCTTGTTAATTATACTGTCAATTACAGATTCAGTCAAAACCATACACGCTAATTTTTTTTTTTGAACAGGCAGTATTAAAACCAAAAAAAGCAAAGAGAAGCAAAGAAAGCAGATTTTTTAAACATGCAAAGACACACACCATAGCTGAATGATAAAGCCTTAAAGGAAAACAAAGGGATACCTACTTTCTGCTGCTAGAAGTCCTAGTAGGAAGGCAGCGTTTGGACAAACAACAAACAGTATGAAGATTTCATAAGAAGCGATTTATAAAGCTGCATCCTAGCACACTAGTTTAGCCACAAAATAGTATGAACCAAGTGACAAGGACCCCCACCTGTTACGTTAATATGGTTTCTGCGTGTCAAGCAAATGGCACTTGCAGGCTGGGCTGGGGGGGAAACACCACTTGGCATTGGGAAGGTAGCACATGTATGCAGTATTAGATAGCTATATATATGTAATACCACACTTTTCCTAACATTGGTTAAACTATTTAAAAAAACTCATGGATGCAAAATGATTTCTAGTAAAAAGGTGAACTGATAAACTAATTCAGCATACTGCAAACGGCGCATAAAATCATATTAATCTACTGATGCTTACTAAGCAGAATTTAGCAATATTATATTGAAATCGGAAGTTTCAGTGAGAACCATTATAAGAACCATTTGGAAATATAACCATCTTATTACTGCTTTAATTAACAACATTTTTTTTGTGTATGTAAACATACAAGAACAAATAGCTGAAAAAATCATAAAGATAATAATGGAGTATTGGAAACATGCAAACTCATGATCTCAAAACCGATAGTTTTGCTTGTAATACTAGAGAAGGAATTAATAACAGGAAATTAGAAGGCGAACATACATTTTTTTCCAAGCACTCATACTTAAAATGTTGCACAACACTCTTTGCAAGTGTTTACAAAATCATTGGTAAGTTTTGCATATTGAGAGTATTTCTTTTTCTTCCTCATATCAATCAGACTGATGGTTTTTAAGATATGGGTTTATATTGCCCATATTTCATGGAAACTAAATCCCACAAAACTACTAACCACTCTGGTTTGTGAGTTCAGCTAGTTCCATGCAGGTTGGGAACAGCGATCCTACAAGTTGTCCATAAATATGCTGTTTGATCTCACTCTGAAGATCAAGATTCAGCCCTTCCCCCATTATTATTCCTTTCAAATTTGAAAATCAAGGTCTCGTGCTGTTAAAAACATCTCATTTGACGTGACAATATAGAGTCTAATGGGATAAAACAGAACAAAAATTTCGATTTACATACAGTGATCCCAACACAAAATACCAAAACACATTTGTAGAAATGCCCCATGAAATCAGTGCTGTAAAACACTCCCTCCGAAACACACCACCACAGGATGACTTGGAGAGTCTGGAACTGTTTGTGGCAAAAGGCCACTCTGAAAGCTGTTAGTCACATTTCAGTATGTGTGCTACAGAGCAAGCAAGTCAAGCAGGCGTTACAGACTGACATCCTTTAAGCAAAAGGAATGGTTTGCTTTAATCTAGAAGTCAGTTAGGCAGTTTTCTATCTACTGTCCGCTCGCTTAACTCCAACACTGACTTAGTAGTTCTGAAAGCATGACTATAAAAAGGTGTTGGAAATACAAAGTTGTAAGAAACCTCTTTGATTTATTGGTTTTTCTAACTGTTGGCTTGAAAACGTGAACATTTTTATTCTACTTAAAACTCCAAAGTAAGCTAAACAGCCTTCCTCCATGCAGCTTCCCAAGTCAAAAGGTCCAACAATTCTGCAGCCTTTCCTTGGGGCTGCCACAGAATGGGGGAGCTGAGGAAGCAAAAGGAGGAAAAACGCAATGCTTTACACAGGTGATGTTCATTCTTCAGCCTGAGGCACTGTCACCGAAACACCTGAAAAGGACATGTCTGTCCTCTCTGTCAGGGGACAAACGGTCAGCATGTGGCAGGAGTAGAGGAAACCCTGTCTCGAGGTAATGTGTGATCGGAGATAAGCGTGCCAGGGCGCAGGGCAGGAAAGGGGAAGGGCAGCAGGCTGAGTTTCTCTGGTACCTTACATAACTCACGGTCCACTTCAACCACTTTCTACTGGGCCAGCTTTTCTCCTGTGTCAGATTGAGCCTGTAGGGCTGCTGATTGCTAACTTCTAATTTATGTGTGCTTCAGCATATTAAAAACATCCAAAACATTCACTGCCTTGGGAAATAAACATTTTTACAATGTCTTGAAGAAAGGCAACCTGAAAGTCAAACTAAAGAAGTTACTGAACACAGCCTATCACCAGTAATCTTTTACCTTAAAAATGTTTACCTAATTTAAAAAAAAAAATAAATTTAAAAGCCTTTATCATACTTCTCCAAAATTCAACCAGACTGATTTCTGCCATCTTACGATAGCAGGATGAAGTTCTTCAGAGGATGGTGTGCTGATGAAAAAGGAAACCAACCACCCAGAACCAAGAATTATTAACACTGTACAAATGAAAGGAAGATGTGTATGAAAAAATACCTGACTGACTTTAAATGAGGTTCATCTCTGTTCATTCCCATCCAATTTAGTTTTGCAATTTGCTGGCCCCCATTGGAAAGCTAATAACAATATCTTTTGTGATTCTGCATCTACAAAAGTCATCTGACTTGCTGCCTGTAGTGCCTTCATATGGCAGGCCAATCCTCTGGTAGTACAGGAAGATGCTGAAAGGTTCCAGCAATCCCAAGTTCACTGAACTTTGAGGAAGAACACCTCTAGATTAATTTGGAAAAAAGAAAGAACTGAAATTTGCTGTTTCTCTGCTTGGAAAGACTTGGACGACAGGATATATAATTTGCATAACCTAAGAAGCATTTATATTTCTGTATGAGAAATATGAGTTCCATATTTGCCTGTTTCTAACAAAACATTTAATTGCAATGATAAGCTTTATGAAATTTCATGGGATGATTAAATAGGCAACAACTTAAAATATTAAATGCTTTTCATCAGCATTTATGATCTGGAATAACATTATGAGATGTTAGAAAGGAAACAAAATTACCTTAAGATAGTCAACATTCTACTGCAATTCAGGAGTTTTACATATAATTTCTATGAACTAGTTTGGTTTAGAATCATCACAAGAGTTTTACAAGCTAGAAACTTTGAAAATTTTATTAGTGTACTTCTGAAGAGGAAACAAAATAGATTTCCATACCTAACAATTTCAGAAGCTGAAACAATTGTGGTACCTTTGCTTGCAAGGCTCAGTGTTTATCCTGTGATATTAAACATTTTATCAGCCAATGTAGTTGGCCAGAGAAACATCCTGAAAACAACCCACTTAGTCTGATTTTCTGATCACAGAGATCTCCCATCAGAGAGATCAACAGCGTTATTTTAGAGAATAACTACCCTTTCCTGAGAAATCCAAGCTAACGTTTCAGTTCTCTCAGAGATGAACACAAGGTAAGAGTGGATCCAGCCCAGATGTTCTGCAGAATTTACACGTGTACTGGATTCAAGTGTTCTGTGAGCAGAAAAAACAGAACTTGTACATTTCCTCTATGCTGCTATCTGCAATTACATCACTCTGAGGAAGACACATGTCCTGTTGATGTGAGACTGAAACTGGAAAGAGGAACTGCAGTTTTCAGACTAGGAAAGTTGCCACTGCCAACCCTGTTGGTGCCTATTCTCTACTCAGATGGGGGAAGTGGATGGAAACAAAAATAAAGGTACTGCAAGTAATTCTAGGTGAAGCAAGACCAGCTTTTTCTTTCCTTAAAAACGTAGGTGGATCCTTCACTACAAGTACCTCCAGTATTCAAGTGCTGTCTGCCTGAACTAAAGCTGTGATTGTCCACTTGCTATAAATGATCTGAGGTTCCCGTTCACTTCTATGGAAATCATCAACAGTGTGCAGGTCTAATGACAAGTAATCTTTTAATTTAAGTACTTGAACTTGAATCTCAAGAAGTGAAATTGAAGAATTTCAACAAAAGCAATTTACCCCCATTCTTATATTAATGACATTGAAATAATTTATAATAATTACTTGTTCATACGAAAGAGAAGAAAAGGAGTAACTAATATATGCAGTAAATACGTAATTTTCTCACCTATAAAAATATTGGGAAAGAGAATTATCACACAGCAGATCAACACATGCAATTAAGTTCCTGAAATGTGTTCTAGTACAGTCAGTATATAGCTATGATATTGTGCCAGTACTATTTGGTTATTTAGAAAAATAAAGGAGAGAGTCCTTTTGGTCTTCAGTTTTTCTTAGAAGTTCATTTAACCTGATCCTAAATGCTAACTTTAGATCAGATAGACCAACCCAGACTTTTGCACTGCAGCTGTTTTAAGTAATGCTATGTCAAAATGAAGACACATAACTCTGACAGGGCTGTGTTAGTACAGGGAGTGGGGGTTATTTAAATTCCTGAACATGGACTGTGGACAAAAGGATTGCTTGAGTCAGATCACTGCCCTGCCCAAGGCCCAGCTCACTGCACAGCACATGTATTAACTTCCCCTTTGAAGTATGTTGGGAGATCCCTGAAGTGCATGGATTGTCTCTCTCTGAAGATTTTGGGTCAGAAATACCATCCAGTGTGCTTTGAAGAGAAGACATCTTAATCACACTGCTCTCTAAACCAGGAGGTCAGGAAACTTTGGTACACAGTGGTTTCTTCTTACAAATAACTATTTGTAAGGTATGAGACCCTTGCTCCTGCCTAAGAATTCAGGGCAAAATTTCAATAAGCTTTAATACTCAAGTAGTATCAAGAGAAACATGAGGTTATACTGTTATTTGTAATAACATGTACATACAAGAGCAAATAAAAAAATCAGAATTCCTGTAGAAGCTTAAAACTGTGCAGAGGTTTTCTTTTCAGTTTTATCAGTCACAGATACCATTAAGACTGAAAATTATTTATTCATTAACACGTAAACATTAACTTAATATTAAATGTTATGAAATCTCAAGAAATTACTACATACTTGGTAGTCTGATCAGTATAGAATTAAGACAGGTTGAGTGCAGTAAATAGACTTTCTGTTAAAATACCTGAGGAGGTGGGGTCTTCAGAGAAGTCTGGCAGCTCTTCAGGGGGGTCACCATAGAAGGAGTTGAATTTGTGGCTTGACACAGCTGCTAGTACTGCCCCCTGAATAAAAACACCCACACAGTCTGAGTTACACACAGAAGGATAATGAAAGACTTCCAGACGCTCAGTCTCCCATGGTCTCCTGTGAGTTGAGCTTCTCAGTGAGGAGCAAGTAAATTTTATAGTCTCCAGCTCTGCTTCCCTGTTATCAGTGACCATATCTAATGGAAGTGCTGGTCATACACTGATAAACAGCAAAAATATTCTTTGCAAAGGGATACACGAGAACAGTTCTTTTTGTGAACACCTTTTAAAATAATAACAACCATGAGGCACAAATTCCCACAGTACAATGTAAACAAAATAACCTAATTTCTCTTTCCCTCTTACCTAGACTGAGTGGCTTAGCCAGTATAGAAATTCACTCTTTAAAGCAAAACAGCATGTTTTTATCTGAGAAATTCTGCAGAACAGTACTCTGGATAAAATGGTATGAAAAAATAGCAAAGGTATAAAAGCTCTCAGGAGGCCAAATACAGTGGCCTTCCCAGGGAGAAATCTGGGAAATACCTGAAGCTGTACCCAGAGCAGAAAAACTGAAGAATACATATTTGCTCTTCTTGAAACAAGACATTACGAAATACTATGTTCTTTTTATTATAAATGTAACACAATAATAATAGAAGCCACTGTACAATTCTCTCCTTCTCAGTAATTCATATTACACAGAATTAATGAATTTATTAAAGATGAAGACCTCACATACACCTTCATTGATACCAGACAATTTGCACTGAAATTCAGTTTGAAAACTATGCATTAAGAAAGGATGAACATCCTTAATACGATATCATTGCAATAAATATCTGTAAAGGCCTGTTACAGCTTTTTATTTTATTGCTGACTTCAAAGCATAGATTTCTCTTAGCACTGTTAATATGAACAAAGTATCACACAAAATTCAAATTATGTAATTATATTGTTTTACCACTACATTCAGTTTACCTTTAATTTTCGTCTTGCATTGAATTTTCTCAATTGTTCTACTGTTTCTGGAAGATGAATCTTGTATGCATAGCGATCTCTCTCCTTTAAAAAACCCACAAAAAACATACCAAAAGAACATTAAATACAAGCTCTTACTATTCTCTTGACACTAAGAAACAAGAAAAAAAATGTACCAGCTGAAAAGCATCCTAAGGAAAATGAGGATTTGTTGCCACTTCAGGAAAACTTCAAGAAACTGAGAGGGCTTAAAATACTTTGAAAGAATTCTTAACTTGGACCAGGGATATTTTCTTTCAATAATTTTGTTTCCCACCTTGTAGTAAGACCTTAGCCTTTTGTTTTACTGCTCTGCTGTTAGTCAGTCTTCGGCTAGCACTGAACTTTGAAGCTGCCAAGCAGAAAGCAGTTCTGCTTCTTGAGATTCACAAATCCCAGTGAAGCAACCTGTTCAATCACTCTTTTAAGGGGTTCTTGATACTTCAGGTGAGCTTGGCAGGTGGGGTATGATGGCTGGTGATACCAGGTGATGGCTTACAGGAAGAATTCACCCTTGGAGATGCAGATAAAAAACTGCAGATGAATAACTGCAGTGACAGTAGGGACAAAACTTGCAGCAGCTGGCTGCTGTCTTACCCTGCTCTAAATCCCCACAGAAGCTACATACACTTACTAATTTAATGCAAATGCTTATCACATGCATCTCCTGAATCAGAATGTCAGAAGTAATTCAGTCTTTCTACAGCAGCAGAGCTGCCTCTGTCTCACATTGTAGTTGCTGCTGCCTATAAATAGTTCAGGAGAAAGCTCTGAGTCAGCAGTGAAGGCTGTTTATCACGGTCAAAAATGAGAGGACTGACTGGTAGAACGCTGGCCTGAGCTTGCAAACAACGTTGTCTCAAACTAAACGTTTTCTTTCCCTGCATGACTTTCAACAAATAATGGCAGGACCAGAAAGACATCATATACAGGCAGAGCTTGCATTCACATTACAGAACTGCCTTTTCAATAAGCCTAATCAGCTTAGTTGCTCAAACAATGAAAATGACAAGGTTTTCTGCCAAAACAACCTTCAGTAAAACTCTTGCTTTGGCATCTAAACGTGGATAAGCTCACAAAGTGAGGAGAAAGTCTAATTACAAGTAGAAACAAAACCACCTGTGTTTACCACAGACACAGTCACTGGAGTATGATCATTTGGGATTCCCAAACACGGTGTCCATTCCCATACTCTTGGGAATTTGATACACCATGTATGCTCCAAGTGAATAGACAGAACTTTGGCTCCTTTGGTGTGGAACAGTTTGAACCTGCAGTTTCTCAATACTCAGAAGAGTTGCCTTAACCTCTGTTACCCCTGAGAAGTGCACACTCCTCACCTCCTTTTAGTAAGCCAGACCATTTTGCAGCCTGGAATACAAGAGTCAGAGCCAGAAAGAGAGCAGAAAAGTGGCAGAATGACTCCATTCACTAGTGGTTACAACAATTATTCGGAGGGAGAAGAACATATCAGCCTGTCCTTTCCAGGTTCTTTTTTTTCTGGGTTTCTTTGTGTCACTATTTGTTTCATGTAGAGCAAACAGACAGTCCAGAAGCAGACACCAGAAGAGCATCCATCCAAAACAAGTGCCCTGTTTAAGTTAATGACATTATAACTCTCTCCAGCCTGGATCTACACTATGGAAAAGAAGTAGAGGATAACAAAGATAAATAGTTAATTCATCACCTTCTGCCAAAGAAAATACAATGCTCTGAAGAAGGGCTTGCCAGTTTTTAAATCTGCAGCACACCCATCACTCTCCAAGCCCAATGTTTAGCACAGACTACTGATGGGACTGCTGAGAAGCCACCGGTGGATATTCTCCCGCTCCTGCTGTTAACCTTCAGTGGTCAGCAACTGCTCTTCCACTGACTTGAACTGTGTGGTAAATTCTGATGCCACTGACAAATAATTTGATTACCAGATGTCATATAATTTTATGTAGTCACAGTGGCCTTTGAGCAACATTCCACTATGGACTTCCCTCACCCCGGTGGGATATTCCAGGAATCTAACGTAAGGAAGCAGCACAGTTCAGCAGCATTAAGTACTGCAACAGACTGCATGGCTACAAGCACAACAGAAAAGTGGTTTAGGACTGACCAAAGAGGAGATGAGAAATTATTCCTCTGAAGTTTGAGAGGCACAGAAAGACACATTAATACCTTCTTTAAACTTTATGCTACGCAGGCCCAACTCCCTGTGCTCTGATGCTGCTGAAGATGTCCAGCTGAGTCTGCTCTTGCTGTTAAGAGCTCAAGCCTGGCAATTTTCAAAATCCCAGGCTCTAACCTTGCAAAGCATTTAAAGCACATTATCACACATTTTGTACAGTTCAGGTCTTCTTTGAAAAGCTCAGAGAAACAAAGAAATCAATCTTTTTCCTCCCTTGAAGGGGAAACTGGTGTGTAAAAGCTGCTTTTACTACCTTTAACCAGGGATGATTCAGGGCTTCGTACACTGTTATCCTTTCAGCTGGATCCAGCATAAGCATGCGGCGTACCAGATCTTTGGCACTTTCAGAAATATGGCTCCATTGCCTGGGATTCATCTGGTTACAAGCAAGAAAAAAAGACAGGAAATTAGGAATAAGAACATAGAAAAGAACCTACTTTTTATGTAAAGTAATTGAAGGAATTTGACAGAGGTTGGTGCTTGTAAACATTTCATTGAAAAAATATAACACAAAGTTTCTCAATTTTTTAATGACTTGCAACAAATTGTACACTACTTGCTATTGAAATGGCATAAAAGTTGAAAACATAAAACTTGACATATTCTTGGTATTATAATTACTGAACATGTTTCTACCTGTTCTATATTCTGATTCGATAAAAGTGACCCTTCACTAGAAAAAGAAAAAAAAACCAATTAAACTTTGTCTGACTGTTAACTATGTGTACGATAAATGAAGAAATTAAGTCTCCTCCTGAAATCAATATAAGGAATGGCATGATAATCTATCTGTATCAACCCACAATTTCATGCCAGTGATGCTGAGTTCTTACTCAGGGAGTAAAATAATGCCTGTTGTGAACTACTTTGGTTCTGTCCCACAGGTACCACGGACAGTGGCTCTTCCCAATAAATCCCTTTCAGCTTTACGACAGGTAAGCATCCTCAGCCACTAGGAAAGCATACTGAGATCAGCAATACAAGCAGCTGCAACACTTTTAAGTACAGAACTTTATCCTTAGGAGACAACAATGTGAAGGATGGGTTAGAATATATTTTCATCTTGTGCCCAACCAGTGAAAATTATGGACACCTGATAAAACCACACTACTATGTAACATAAAGGTCCTTAAGCTATTTCTAGTATTTATTTAATTTATGAAGTACTTAAGTTTTATTTAATGATACACTGCTAACTTTCCAAGCTACTAAATGAAAATTCAAAATTATAACCAGACTCTTTTCAATAATCTTATAATCTGTTTCAATTTTCTTATAATCTGTTCACTTAAAGAGGTCCATTTTATTTAAAATCAGCCTTTGCAAAAAATGATCACTTTAAATTGGGGCACTCAGGAACATTATCTGGCTATGAAATCCACAATTACAGTTGTGATTTCTTTTTCAGCTCTAATGGAATGAACAACATTTTTAAAATCCTTACAGTATTTTCACTGAATAGACACATTATTGTGGAAACAGGAACAGAGAAGGAACTAAGAGGACACAATGTGCTGGATGTAACTTTTTTTTTAAAACAAAGAGAAGTTAACTTCTACACTTCCAGAAGGTTTTAGCTGCTTCAGAGATTCCATAAAGAAATCTTCCATAAAGTGAAACTGGAATGTCCACCAGTCTATACAATCCCATGAAGAAATGCTGCTGTTTCAAGGAATACAAAATTTAAAGAATGAAAAATGTTCTCCTGACGAGGTGCAGTAAAACACTACTGCCACTTACATTTTAGCAGACTATTATCAAGTTCATTTAGTAAAATACTTCCCAAACCACACTATAGACTATGAGTTCTAGGAGTTTTCATTCACAATTTGCTAATACACGGCTCATGTATGACCTTAGTTACAAAGCAGAGCAAAGCTCATCTTAGACAAAACTGCAAACCCAGTGAAGTTGTAGCTTTAAATCTGTCTCCTTAATGGGCTGGGCTACTGATGCTGTGGAACACACTTCTTGCATGCACACTGATCTGCCAGAGGTTTCAAGTGGCTCCTTTTGAATCACCAGCTGCACTTAAAGAAGAACGCCTGACTGCATTTGTACAGTAACATGCATCTTGTTTTAAGTCAAGGCAATATGACAGTTTTCTTAGTTGAGGATTTAAATAAAAAAAAATTAAATCACCTATAAACCTAAGGTAACATGCAGTGTGTTATACTTCCCAGCTGAACCTCAGGTAATCCTGCTGGGCTCAATGCACAATTGAGCTAGTTGTTACACCTGTTTATTATTTCATCTGAGTAAATATTTCTGTATTCTAATTCCTAACATTGATACAAAACACAGCGGGAACAAGAGAGACTGGAGAGAGAAAATTATCTCTCTTCCTGCATAACAGACCTCGATAAGTTTCAAATTTAAATCAGGCTAAATAGAAAAATCAACTTCTAGAAATTTTACCAGCAGAGCTCATCTCACTGGAAAAGGATTCAGGTATACTGTCATTTACCTTGTATTTGCCTTTAATAATGCCTTCAAATAATCTTTCCTTGGTTCCATAAAAAGGCAAACAACCGCTTAGCAGGATAAAAAGGATCACGCCACAACCCCAAACATCTACAGGCTTCCCATATGGTTCTCTTTTTACCACTTCGGGGGCCATAAAATGAGGTGTTCCTACACGTCCTGAATGGAAATAAAGAGAAAATGCAGTCAAAGCGATGTTTGTCAACCATGGAAATAAAGCATATCACTGCATTAAACTAAAACAGTTTTAATAAATTTTGCTCATGAATTTTTAACACTATTCTTTTTTTCCTTAATTCTAGTATTTATTAAATATAAATCAGTATTTTGCTTCATTTATACTTTTATAAATTGAGGAACAGTCTCTCCTACCTGGCAGACTGTGAAAAGAGACTTAAATAAGAGCACTACGATTCTTCAGTGAAACTTGGCATACAAAAGTAAAATCATCAGTTTGGACAACCTTTGAAACAGGAATTATGTATCCAGAGAGCAAGGACAAAATATCGTAGAGTTCTAGTCTACACTGCTGGCTTGAAAAAGCAACATCTAATTGACAAGAGCAGAGTTTGGTCTGATGCTCTGCCCAAAACTTGGCCACCAAAAATGCAGAACACCAGGAAATGTGTTGTTCATTTATTTGAAGCAGTCAATATCTTCCCGCAGATAAGAAGATAATGCTAGTTTGTGTCACAAGGTGCTTCCAATGAGTGTCACACAGTAATGGTTCTGGGCCAGTACTGGTTTCGATTGATAATTAATGTACTCTCCTTGAAACAAAACTCATTTAGTACTGACTTTTTGAGTGCATAAACTGATTAGAATGACTTCATTCAATTTCTGTGTAACACATTAAGCCAAGTAAAAACAACAAACATTTTACCTGTCCTTATAAATGTTTCCCATTGCAAAGAATTTTGTTTCTATTGCAAAAATTAAGCTTTGAATGCTCAAGTTCATTGCTGACACTTACAAACACTGTAGTCTTTGAACTACCCTGCTTCCATTGAGTACTGACAGGAGAAAAAAACCCACAAGTTTAGCAAACTGTCACCACTTGTACCCCCTTTTTCCATCCCAAGGATTATTAAAAAATCGCCAGAAAAAGGGCAGCTTTCCCACCATACTATTCTTAAGGACAAACAGCACCACTGTTAAACATTCTTCCCCTGGCTTTGTGTTCAACCTTTCCATTCCCAGTTTATGAGGCAATTCCTCTGCCATACAAATGTTAGGGATCTGCTGTGACAAAGGAATGTTACCTCCCCACTAAGCTAGGCTGGCATGTTAAAAAGTCCAGGCTGACCTAAGAACAATAGGTCTAAAGAATAAAAAGCCAGCAAGATGCTGCAAGTCCAGCTCATCCCTTGTACCACTGGCAGAGGAAGAGGGATATTTACTCTGGACAGAGAGAGATGGACATGGGGAAAGATTCTTAATTCTTCTTCTTGTCTGTACACAATTTATAGGCTTATGACATATGTTTCAGCCTAACTGATAAACCTCAAAGCCCAATCTTCAAGATCACAAATATGAGGTAAAGAGTTATTTCCTTAGATGACTCTCTCATTTAGATGCCTGGTGATGGGGAAGGGAAGGAAAAATGAAATTATATATAAATCCAGTATGGACAAGTCAGTGGTTTTGCCTTTTTTTTTCTTGAACATGCCTATAAATCTACAAGGGTTTCCTCTTTTATTTTCCCCCTAGGATGCCATCATTTGTGACAGCAAAAGCACCAACATTTCCAGCTCTGTCTCACGCCATGCATGTGCACAAGCAGCAACACCTGCTTGTTCAACCAGCTCTTGTCTACCCCTCCGACTGCTCACGTGACACCAGCGGTGTGCTCACCACGCACTGCGAACCTCCAGCACACAGGATCAGCAAAGACCACAGAGCAGCCTGGCTTACCCAAGTCTTGTTTATCTCAGTGGTGACTTCCTGCCAGCTTGGGCGCAGAGGGACCCATTTGCCATTCTGGAGCAGGGCTAACGTTTTTTACATGTTGAATAAAAAACGTTAGTGGTACTAAAGCTCGTTTAAGTATTTTTAATCAATATGAATAGAAAATCTCTGAAAATTCTGCCTTCCCACCAGGCTTTATAATTGCTATTATAAAATCTAGAGGAAAGTGCTTACAAAGACAAACAGGAGAACTGAGTTGAAGACAAGATATCACAAGGACAAAGCAATCTACTTAAGAGACATTAAACTTCAGGGAGATATACATTTGTCTGGATAAAATAGCTAATGAAACTATGAATCCTCTGTATCAAATGATAGGTACATTAATTTAACGCGTATTTCCAACAGTTGTGCGTGACTTCTCTCAGCTCTGGAACTTCTCTGTGTTTTAAGTAAACAGCTGCAGAGAAGAACACGGTACAAAAATGACTACATGCTGTGAGAGCTGCGCTTAAAGGTTTGGGGTTTGGTGTCGGGTTTTTTTTTTTGGTCAATGCATTTAAGTCTGCTGGGCCTTTCAGTATAGTGAAGGCAGACCTACAGAACATTTTGTGTCCTTGCAAAAAATTACCCATCCTACATTATCTCCTGTGGTGTAAAATAGCATATTTAGCAGCAACACAGGCTACATAAGCAATCCAATAGCAGGACTGGGGTAGGAGTTCAGGTGTCAAGGTGCTGGCACTGGGGGGGCTGCAGGGATGGTCTCTGTGACGAGCTGGGAATTACCTGTGCTGGAAGCAGATGGGTCCAGGAGACCCAGAGCAGAGCACAGCTGAGCCCAGCAGTCAAGGTGGTGGTGCCTCAGAGAAAGCGTGTGTAAGAAAGGGAAAACCACTGCCCAGCAAGTGAGGAGTATGGGAAGTGACATTCCCCATCACCCCTGCTCCACTCGGGGCTGGGGGTAAGGGAGTCAGGAGCGAGGGAGTGAAGGGAGCCTGGGAAGAGGAGGAAAGGAGAGGTGTTTTCATCTCTGTTTCCCACTACCCAAACATCTTTGATACTTCAAGGCTCCTGCTTTGCTTTCTCTGCTGCTCGCACATCAGAATGTGAGGCTGCACGTTCACTTCACACCGAAGTGCTCTTACAAACCGACAAGTTAAAAAAGTGTCCCTCTGTGATCATCACACATTCTCTGTCTCCTCACTCGGAAGTGAGGTGTTTCTTCCGTCCCAGCGAGAACTGGATCTTTTTGGCCCGGTTCAAAACCAGTATGCCATAAAAATCCACTTTCATGAACTGCTTGATGCTGAGCGGAAGGAACAGAGTAGTTCAGTGGTAGGAAACACACCACAGGGCTGTTCAAACCCCCAGCAGATTGCTGCTATGAACCAGGTGAAGAATGCATCTGACGTAACAGCAAGCTGAAAAATCAGTGCTACTAAACCTTAATACCTGCTGTTACATTTAAAATGAGAACACCATAAATACAAAAGAAATGAGAAAGAAAACTAGGCTAACAATAAAATACTGCTGTGAATTTACCACGGCTAGATATAATTAATGAAAACAGTTAAAGAATGATTTGGCTTTGTAACCTTTTTAGTGCTGATTACAAGATCCTGACAATTCAGATTGAGGGGGTGGTGGTGGAAATCAGAGTTTTATCTCCATGAAAAAGAAAGTCCAGGACAAACAGAAATGAATTGGTTGAGGCTGAACTGTCCAGTCAAACAGGACAAAAAAAATACATATATATGTGTATGTATGAATTAGAAACTTAGAAAGGCTGAAGTAATTTCTGGGCCAGCTGTCATCCCCAGGGACCACTTCACCGGGGTCAGCAAAGAGCAAGTGATGATTTCAGGGTTATTCTAAAAAGTGACCCCAGCAAGGACTGCTGAGCTGCCCCTCTGAACTGCACTGAGCTCAGCAAAACGAACCAAGTGCACACATGAGCTTCCACAGGCTGGGACTCATCCCGTGCTGCAACTACAAGAACTGTGGGTGAGTATCAGTAACAGGATAAATACAACCAGCAAAGTTGTCTGAAGTCATGGATGCTCCCTGGTTTCCAGACCAAGTATCACTTCTGCTGAAAATTATCTAGTGGAAGATCTGCCTTCTAAATAAGTCCAGTGTAATATTTTGAAGTTGTTCTCAACAGCTCAATTACTTTAAAATATTTTAGAAGCTTTTGAATTTTCTTTGGTGTTTTGGGAGAAGCTTTGCATCTTTTTGGAGGCAGAGCAAGAACAGCAAGCGAAGGCATTTTCCTATCTTTAACAGGTAACTTCTGCTTTCCACAGGCCTTTTATTCTTCAGGATATAAGAATCATGGATATATTTGAATGATTGCTCATGAAAAAATAACATTTTAATTAAATATATGTTGCATGCAAGCATACACACAGGATTTTTAGTTGCCAACTACACTGAAATTAATACTGGAATCAATTTTCTATCTATGTGGTTTTTTTAGGTTCTTCTTATCTGTGGCCTTAACTGAAAATCATCCCTACATAAAGACTCGGCAGTGGTAGGTAGTCAATGTGATACTTGCCTCCATCCATTTCGCTGTAAATAAATGACTACATCAAAGTGTTTGCTGATTTAGGAAGCACTCAATGTCTGAATAGGTACAGACATTAGATACTATCAGCCAGTTTTGAGGTATGTTGGTTGCCTGTAAATTTATAAACTTGCTAATTTTGCTATTTTTTCCTGTGAATAAACAGAGAGCTTCAGTCTTCAGGTCTGTCAATCTGATATAATTTACAAGCACTAAAGATAAATTTTGACTTACCTTTGATAATTTAGTTTCTATGACTCTTTCCATATTATTCCAGACAATAGGGCTATGCTTTCCACAAGAAGAAGAGTATATACAGAGACCCAATCAGATTTTGTCATCCCTAAGGCAGGGGATTGATGACCAAGATATCAGAAGGAGAGTCTTTCAACAGCAGTAGTATCTGAACGATGTATAAGGAAACAACTGGAACAAATAATTTTTAGGAAAAAAATGTGAGGTACTAATAAACATCACCATCTGACCTCTCACAATAGTGTCATAAGAATTATGCTCATAAATTAAGGAGTTTCTAAAAGAGTGGGATGTCCAGAATAATGTGGAAGGAATCAAAGAATCACACACAACAGGTCAGAGAGGTCAATACTTTACTACTCTTAATTCCTTTCCACATTACTCCAGACAATAGAGATGTTTAAAGCAGGTTTACAGAGAAGATGAATAGATTAAAAAAAAAAGGTGGGGGGAGAAAAAAAAAGGGCAACTCAGCTTCAGCACAGAAGATTGTCTGAAGAAAATGTACTTTAAAAGATGCATCAGCAGACACCTGGACAGCTGCATACTACCGTCCAGAAAATGAACAAAGTAAAGCTCACATACTAATGAGACAAATTATAATAATTGATTCAATGGCCTTTTCTGCCAAAAAACTATGATGGAGGAAGTAAACCTAAGTGACTTTTTAACATATTAGCCTTCTCTTAGCACTCTCAGACCAGTGAAGTGGAATTTGTGAGAGACAGTAAACCACAGCTGTATCTTTCAAATAAAGCAAAGTCTCTTAAAGGAAAAGCTTTGCATGGACTCATATTTTTTCAGGAAAAAAAAAAAAGTGAAACCACTACATTTAAGAGAAAGAAGAATACTAGTGTAGGATCTCAGCTTACAGAAGTTTCCTTCTCCTTGGAAAACAAATGAGAGCTTTGCAATACTATTCAGACACTGCTGATGAAAATGAAAACAATCTATGCAGTGTAAAAAACCTCCAATATCAAAGAAAAAAAGAAGTTTTTTAAACTGGGACTTATAAAAACACCAAGAAGATCAAGTTCAGTGAAACACTGAACAGGTTGACCAGGGAGGCAGTACATGCCCCATTCCTAGAAACATTCACAGTCAGGTTAGACGGGGCTCTGAGCAACCTGGTCTAGTTGTGAAGATGTCCCAGCTTATTCCAGGGGGTTGGACTGGATAACCTTTAAAGGTCCTTTCCAACCCAAACCATTCTGTGATTCTATGATCACTTTTACATTGATGAGAACAAAACAAAAACAAGGAACTTAAAAAGACTCTGCTCCCCTTTCCCCCATTCCACAATCTTATTCAGAGGGAAATTTCTGGCAACACCTTCCTTTGCTATTTCTGTCCTAAGTCTAAAAGGCCAAATGGCAAAGAACCAAAAGCACTTGGTATTTATGTGCTGTACTGCTATTAAGAACACGTAAGATGTTTTCCAGTAAGACAACAAATTGTGTTAGGGTACTACTGGATTTTGAAACAACCTAGGGGATTGAATTAGCATCGTGGTACCTGTGACATTTTGCTGCTAAAGAAAAAAGTGAAAGGCAGTTAACTATCCACAGGTAAGACTTGACAGCTTACACCGAACCTCACACCACTAAGGTCTGCACAGTTCTCTTTTTTGGCACTTGTTGAAACCAAGAGAACTTAAGTAGATTAAGTGGAGGAAATAGCACTTGCAAACTCAATGCTTTTTTTTTTCTTCAGACTTTTATAGCATATACTAACTAAAAATTCCAAGATTTAGCATCTAAGATATTAGATATCAGATAAATCTGGTGTCATGTTTATTTAGGAAAATATCGTGACACTTCATACTATGTTCTGCAAGAAAAAATGCCCAAGGAAGAAGACAGAAATCATAATGTGAGATTGCTCTATTGAATCACTGACTTCCCTGAGGTTCCACTACTCCAGCTGCATCGTAACCATGCAAACACAGACTGTTCCCTAATATATTATGGAACGTGCTGTTCCAGAAGAGTCCACTTATAAATGACGATGATCTGTAATCATATTGTGTATACTGCCAGAATAACATCGTAAAATACCTACTTCAATGCTTGAAGTGAAGCACCTACCACAGTTTTCCACTTCTGATCAACAAGAACTGCAAGAAGAGGACTTTAGAGATTGGTAGCTTGGGAAAATGATTTCCTGTAACTCAGATGACAACACATGCTTCTTGTTCACTGCACTGCAGCTTCTGGGCAAATGGAGTGGAACAATGAGCATTTCCTTACATTTTCCCTTCTGGTCTTACGAAAAAGGAGTTGTGGCTATGTCACTTTGCTTGGTACTTACTTAATAATAATTAAAATTCCAAAAACCCAAGCTCAGCTGGGATTGTCAGCTGACAGAGATACAGTCATGATCTGGAAATCTATTCCATAGACATTTCCATTAATGGCATCCAGTATGATGTCATAGCTTGTTGTCAAGAGCTCCCTCACACTTCTGTTAAATAGCCATCTACCTGCTTGAAAGAACGCTGCATTTACAATCCTTCTATACAACCCAAGTCTATCTTTGGATTTACATCAAAAGATTGGGATTCATCTAACTTTAATACCTGGGGCTTAGTTCAACTTTACCGCAGAAATCCTTCCCCTTACCCCCAACAATTTAAGCACACTGGAAAAAAGACGTCTTTTGTTGAGTTAAAAAAAAGAAAAATCACATTCCCAAACAAAGCAAAAGCTGTATGCTTGAAGGCTGGCTGTAAAGACACTGAGGGAGAAAATTCCCTTCAGTTTGCTCTCCTGGGGCTACACAGAACCTGGCCTTGCCAGGCACAGGTGTGTCAATGCACAAAGGGAACCAAAACAGCATGGACAAAGCACAGGGGGGTTTAGGTCAGTGAAAGAACCTCAGTGCCATAATTGCTTTTATTTAATTGAGAATTTCTTTTTTGATATGTGAACCACCAAATACAGGAATGGCCATGCCAAAAGGGAAATGACTGAGCATGTTAAACTGTATCAATGTTTCTTACTAAAAATTAGAAAAGCAATGTGAAAGTGAACAGGTTGCTTGTGAGACTGCCCAAACTTCTCTATATGGAGAGTTCCTATTTCACTTACAAGGCAATTGAGAAATAAGAAGTGCCAGTTACTATTATGACAAAACTTATCCATAGGGCACATTGATAACATTCTTAGACAAATGTGTAGATCAACACTGTTTTGTAAGAAATGCACAGCCCAGTTCAGTCAGTCAGTATTGTTAACTCTCCTATAATGCATATGGGTGATAGTACAAAGCTGAACAAATAAAATCTTGCCAGTGCTATGTAGGGGACTGTCTAGTAACATGCCTTCAGGTAGGATTCTGGCAGGAAAAAGAAATGCCAGATAACAGATGGAGTTTGTGGTAAAAAGACCAGAATGGAAGATGAGAAGAAAGAGAGGAGTCTTTTAAGGAGAAAACTTGAAACAATTTGAAGAACTGAGACCTTCCATGGTATACGATTGTAGTGGAATTACTCTGTATATCCCTGAAAGAAAGTGGAATTTGAAGCTGAAAGTAACAAGTTCTAATGAAAGGCTGCAAAATTGGAAATGACAATCAAGAGAGAGGGGAAAAAAGTGTATAAATGTAGACCAATATGGCATAAGCTGAGATGGAAGAGGCAAGAGATACAGAGAAATATTATTGTGAAGCTTGAGAAGCTTCTGTGTGTGGTGCAAACAGAACCACCAGCGCTGGAAACTGCATGGAGGGGGAGCACAGGAACAGTGAGTGGGACTGCAGACCAATGAATGGTAACAGGAAAGAAAGGCCACGACAAATTTGGGGAAAAATGCAGTATTTTTTTGTCAAAGTTGAATTTGATGTTTCTTGAGAGACAACTAGTAGTCTGAAAGCAAGTACACTGTATCCGACTACCTCCAGGAGAGTAGCTGAAACAGAAGAAATGGATAAAGTTGCTCAGTGAGAACATCAAGAAGAAAAATGAGAGAATCTTAAACAGAAGTATAGAAACTATCACTTAAAAAAGCAGTGGCTGAGGTACAGATAATTTGAGTAATACAAGAAAAGGAAAGAAAGGAGAGACCTTTTTATTAAAGAAACAACAGTAGCTTAACTGAAGGGGTACTTTCTTTGAAAAGATGTCTCCGGGTAATGAGACACTTGGATATTTCCAGGGTATCAGAGATATCTGGAAGTGAATCGAAGCCGTTGGTACGTTTACATTGGATTTAATTTTTATTTTAAAAGCATATAAAGGCCAAATGGGCACAGAACTTTAAGTAATGAGATTAGGAAACCTGAGTTTTGGAAGAAGCATGGTACTGAAAGGAAGTTACTCATATTGAAGAAAAAAATAGCAAAACTAACAAAATTTGTTTGCTGTGGTCTCCTACTCTGGCAATGAAAGCGTCAGAAAATTGATTGGGTCTTCATCTGTGCAGGCTGATTAACACACAACCCTATTGTCTGGAACAATATGGAAGGCAGCTAGAGGAAATAAAATCCACAGAAAACAAAACACAGTCAAAAAATATATATAAGTATCAAGATATTGATGTTTTATGCAATAATTACAGTGAAATATTCAGAGACAGAAAAGAGTCACATGTGCAAACGAGTAAGATTTTGTATTAAACAGCTCAGCACTGGCAGGAATTGCCTATGAAACACAGGGGAGCACTGATGCTGCTGCTGCACTAGGTCCTTACTCAACTGCTTTGACAGACATTTCAATCCTGATGTCATTTTTATTTGCTTTACTTTATCAAGCATGGAAAAATTAAGCCAAGGATTGTCTTATAATGTTAACAAAGTCTTTAGTGAAAGCTTATTTCTGAGCTCTTGTTTTGCAGGCCAGGCTGTGTCAGAGGAACAGAACTCTGCAGTACAACATGCGTAATACTAAATCAATTTGAAGGAAGATTTCTTACCTCCAGCAACTAGCCCAGACTCTCCTAACTGAATTGCTACCCCGAAGCCACCAAGCTTTACAGGGGCTGAATTCTCTTTTGAGGCAAGCAGTACACAGTGTGGCTGAAAAAGAAAAAAATCCAGAGAAATTATTATATTGAGAAATACCATTTGTATTTTTGAATTTATTTTCATAAATTTGCAAACAGAAGCTTTTTTAAAAAAATAAATCTAAATTTCAGATTGTTTTTTTTCCTGACATAGATTCATTTTTCTGTATGATTTCCCTTCTATTTTCCCAGGCACAGCAAAATCATTTCAGGAGTTATCAGAACTTGCAAGAAACATAAACTGAACTTCATGCCTACAATTTCTTACCTGGTATTGCTTTTTCTTTTTACCTTCCCCCTTAATCCTTACACTGTTTCAATTCTCCAGCAGAAACACCCTGACTAAGATAGACTTTGTGGAATTTTATCCTTCACACAGAGAACAGAAAGCACTATTTTGAGCCTTAATCACATAATGCAGTGATCACTTCTCAACTGCAGAAAAGGAACGTCGCTGTGACGTTTCTAATAAATATCCCAGTCAAAGATATTATTCAGGTTTCTAAACTGCATTCCAGGCACAGTCATCCATACCTTTGATTTTCCACAAATAAGAGTGAGGCGGAACATACAAAAATTAATTAATATTATACAACAATTTGGATGGATACTGGCTGGTGTAGGAGGAAGCAACACACAGACAAAATCTATTAGAACACAATTTAGTATTTAATACACATACCCAAACAATTGCATTTAATATAGAACAACTTTTTGCATTTACTTAAAGCCTCCCTTTTAAATACTGTATTATTTAAAAGCAAGAATGTCAAATTTGTGTACTACTTCCTGAGAATACATTACTGGTTAAATTACAAAACCAGAAACTCAAAATAGTGCACAGGAGTTACAAGAATTTCAATCTGACTACCTGTAAAGTCATCATCTATAATCACCCACATCTTCTTTTAAAAAAGTTTCAATTGCATGAGAACAAAACACTTTCAGGAAATTATTCTTTAGATCTTCATTAAGTTTAGGTCTCCCTATGTCAGGTCTTTTAGAATCCACTTTTAAATTTCAAATTCATAAATGTAATTTTCAATTCCTTACACCCTATTTAAAACAGCATTACCAGCTGGTATTATTGCTGCATATTGTATTTCACTTCTGCCTTATTGAGATGGTCAGGCTGCACCCTTTGGGCACTTTCACATTCTCCTATTGCTGTCGTCTTCAGTTAGAAAGAGCAACCTCACATTTCTCGCTTCAGCGAGAAGGGTAGATGGGAGAACTGCAGCAACAGAAGCAAAAGGTACCATTTCACTTTCTTCACACTTGGAAAAGTGACACTACTTCCGTGACAGCACTGGGACAACAGGCTATACCAACACCACTTTCACCCAAAGAGCCACTGACAGTGCGCAGCAGACACGAAGTTCCTGAGGAAAAGATTAAAATCCCCAACTGAGAGTGAAACCGTGAGAGAATTTGATTACAGAGCCTCTCCCAGCAAAGCCCAAACAAACTGAGTTTTTGCTAGTTAAAAATGTGCTTAAAAACCCCAACCACTTGCAACACCAGCTGAACTTCCCCTCGTTGCCACTTGGCCCGTGTCAGCTGATGCTCAACACTTTCAGAGAGAAGCTGGGGCTTTAGCTTTCTAATAAGAGGACCTGCAAGTTACTCCTGCCCATCTTCACCAGCGGATTTGAAAACCAGCAGATCTTAACACATAAATGGTAAGTGGCTGCTTTTATACTTAAACTGCAGTAAACAAAATTTCTATCAAAGTTTCTCTTAACTGCAGAGGTGCTACTGACCCTCAAACCCATTCTTAAATACAGCTACGTTTAAACCTGCCTGCTTGCTTATAGGTGACACGACTTACGACAGTGACAGATTGTGTTTCCAAAGCATCTGCAGTGTAATCGATGCTCCTCTCTTTCTTACTGATCTCAACTTGTCACTGCTTATGCAGATCATGCTGTCAGGCATTTTTACAGGAAAGCAACAAACAGCAGAGAGGTTTCAAGATGCATTTGAAAGCATCATGTTTTAAAATCAAGCTTTAAGAATTACTTCTTGCCCTGACAATATCAAAAGGCAAATATGAAAACAGTTATTTTTGAAACTGCTAACATACTGTACAAGTTTAATGCAATTGCATGGTCACATAGCACAGGATGTTAAAATACTTTACCCTGTCCTCTCAATGGTTCAGATCCTGTACGTACATTAGATCTTCCTAAGTGTTGCCATTTTCACTGCTGTAGCTGCATGACATGCTTGAAAGTAAATTTACATTTTTAAGACCTAGCATGCAAATTGCATAGCCTAGACACAGACCAAGCAAAAAAACTATTTTAAGGTTATGTACACAGCACTGTTTTGCTGTTGGCTTTTTTTTTTTTTTTTTGGTAACAGTTGCCAGACAACAAAGTTCAGAGAACCAAAACCACTTCTGATTTTTTTTGTGAGATTAGGGGGAAAAAACCCTTTCCTCTATAAAAAATAAAATTCAAAAGAAACTTTTTAATGGAATCTTCTGTTGCTATGACAAACAAGATGAAGACTAAAGTTGTATCATTACAAATCAGCCTTAACCACCTCTCTAAACGGCTCACTGTCATTCTGTTCTAACCACACGCCTCCTTTGGTTTTCCTTCCTTGGTCAAAGCTGACTTTTATCTTCCAGATTGTACCTTCCTGGTCAACAATAAACTTAGTGACATTAAAAACTTGGAAATGAAAACAAGGACAATGATGAAAACAAGGAAGATTTGAAAGCAATTTGTTACTGCATTAACGTGATTCTCACCTATTACTGCTTTATTTGTGCAATATTGATTTGTGAACAGTCTAGAAAAGGAAAAAACACTTACATTTATATGAAGATATAGATTATTAAAGACAAGCTACTGTAATGGTACTGACTCACAGTGTTACTTATAACAGATTACACAGCCAAATAAATATTAATTCACAACTATTTTCTAGTTGAAAACTAATGACTTGCATGGAAGAGATCCTGGGCACCTATTTATAACTAATACCAATGAGTTTACACTTGTTTTAATATATTTCTATGTACTTTGTGTCAACACTGAGAATACTTCACTTAGCAATGCTTACCCGTCCTTGCATCTTACTTAAAAAGTTTTCTTAGAAACACTAATCCTAAAAACTGAACTTAAAAATCCTCATTTGTACTTATAGCTAAAACAAAAAAATGAAATCTCTTAAGTTTGCAGCCAAACATAATAGCTTTTAAAACAATACAAGGCAGTAATGAGGATACAATTACGAAACGAGTCATCTGAGTACTCTGCACCCTCTGCTCTCGCCTACAGATTATTCCCTACTTACACTGTCTCATGATATCTGGCTGAAAGTCCTTCTACTCAGCTGCAACAATACTTTGGTGCATTTATTTTTTTAATTACTGCCTTTTATGTTTATATCATGTTACTTTATGCAATAAAGCAAACAGACACATGAAGATGATCCAATGGAGATCTGATTCTTAAAATTTCTCTTTGTTTCTTTACAGAACAGCTAAAAACCCCTCAGAAACGATGGCTGCAGCTTCATCTGATTTACTGACCACTAATCCGTACAAAAACTGGAGTAATCAAACCAACGTGGCCATAAATGCCTCAGAAATTCAAAACACCACCAGCTGTTCCTTAGATGACAACTCGCTGTCTCTCACTTTGATAGCTTTTTATTCTATTATTTTTGTTGTTGGATTGGTTGCAAATATTATAGCCCTGTTTGCTTTCCTGTGCATTCACCAGAAGAGGAATTCTATCCAAGTTTACCTGCTGAACGTAGCTGTTGCTGACCTTCTGCTGATCTTCTGCCTTCCCTTCCGAATACTCTACCACGTCAACAAAAACATTTGGATTTTTGGACGGATTTTATGCAAGATTGTAGGAACTCTGTTTTACATGAACATGTATATTAGCATAGTACTGCTGGGACTAATTAGTCTAGATCGTTATATAAAAATAAATAAGTCTGTGAAGCGTCCTAAAATGTTAACTACGACACAAAGCGTTCAGATTTGTTGCATCGTGTGGGCAGTTGCACTAACAGGATTTACAGTGGTAGTTGCACCATCTTTCTTTGAGAGTGAGGACAGAAATTCTACTAATTCTACTCTGTGCTTTCATTACCGAACTAAAGAGAATGAAAAGACAGAAGTAATTTTAAATTATATTATCGTACTAATTTTTTGGATCGTTTTTTTCCTCTTGATTCTTTCGTATGTTAAAATTGCCAAGAACCTTCTGAAAATTTCGAGGAGAAGATCAAATTTCCCCAACGCAGGAAAATACACCAAGACAGCCAGAAATTCCTTCATTGTACTCATCATTTTCACCGTCTGTTTTGTTCCTTATCACGTGTTCCGGTTTGCTTACATTACATCACAGTTACAAAACCCATCCTGTTATTGGAAGGAGATCATTCACAAATGCAACGAGGTGATGCTCATCTTTTCATCATTCAACAGCTGCCTAGACCCAGTGATGTATTTCCTGATGTCCAGGAGTGTCCGTAAGACTGTATTCCAACTTATTTGCAGAAAACTTCATGGAGATTCGAGCCTAAACACAGAAAGCACTTCAGACATAAAACTTGGACAATACACACAGGAGAGATTATCTACTATCACTCCCCACTCAAGTTACTCAAGGAAGAAGTTTGTGGTTTGATTGTTCAAATGAATGGATTCCTGCCACTCCAGGACATCAATTTCAGATCACAAAATGTTAAACTCTACAGCTACTATTCCTGCCTCTTCCTTTTATAAAAATGAGAAGTCTTACTTCTGTTTGTGAAAATGAGAAGTCACTTTTCGGAAGTATTTCACTCTTGTTTATCCACGAAAACAAATTAGGAAGTTCTCGGACATTTTCTGTTGGACTAAACTAGAACACTAACTCTTTAAGGAGATTTCCACCAAGGGATTTGAACCTGTACATGGAATCTTGTATATACACATTAATATTAGTAACTTGTGTATGTAAGTAATAGATGAGTTTTGCAAAAAGTAAATTGTGTCCTATTTGAAGGATCTATATAAACCATTACAGAGTTTATACAATTCTCTGTTATAATAGGTTTCAAAGAGATCAGTTTTTTGACTACCTTTATAAATGTATTTTTTTGAAAAAAATATTTCAGAATTTAGCAACATATGTGGCTTAAAACTGAGGTGAAGAATACAACAGACATTAATTCAGTTACAATTACAGAAGATACACAGTTTTATTAAACAGCAAAATTAAAATATTCAAGCCTCCTAAGCCACTTATTATATTTCAAAATTTTAATGAACTTCACGGTTGAACACCTGAGGAAAAGCAAGCGATGCTTTCAGAAAATCAGAAATTAATGGAGAGATGACACAAGGGTATTTTCAGTTACTTAAGATTCCCTTCAAACTCTGACAAATTCGGTGGCTCAGCTACACAAAGTCGCACATAAATTCAGAGAACTGAGCACGAAGAGCAGCCAGGCTCAGCCCCCGGTCTCCTGACAGGTTTCCAAAGCCACACGTTGCAGCTCCATGCTGCCTCCCTGGCACCAGCCTTCTCCTGCCACGGGATTGAAATAATCTCGGTACGAGCAACCACGGAGCAGCAACGCCCCAGAGACGCTGCCGTGCTCTCACACTGGAACTAAACAGGCTTACGCATTTAGGCACAAACAAATCTCTCAGAGCGTAACATCTTCTAAAAAACAGGGAGCTGAAGGTGAGGGTTGTCCCACGCAAAGATGGGTAAAGCAGCAGTTACACCGGGAACAGCTTAAATGTCTGGCATTCAGAAAGGTGAATGAAATACAGACTAGACATCAAGATCTGTAAAATAAGGATATATTAACATGACACATAAAAACAGTATTGCTCAAGTAAGCAGCTGTAAAGAGGTTGGTTTTACTGTGACTGCCAGAAGCTTCTCTAATGGATCATGACTTTTAATGACAAATCTGTGCCAAAACATGTAGATTTTTACTAATTCCATACAATATTCTGGTTTTACAGAATATGCTCATTATACTCTTATTGAACAAAGTAAACATAAGATTTCAGCTCTGCTAGATGTAAACTTGGCTTAATTTTGTTGTGATTTTACATAATTCAGATTTGGTGAAACTGAGTATAAACATGTTAAACATATTACAATGACTAGCTAGTCTATTTTGCTTTAATTTTTTCTTTTTAATAAAAAATTGTGGGGTTTCTTAAGTCTTCAAAAGAAAGATTCCTACAAACATGTAATTTCATAAAGATAGAATGGTAACCACATTTTTTCTTAAGCACTTCAGCAGACAATGAAGGTATTTGTACAATAATTTCTGACTGATTCTCAGAGTAATTGCATTTCATGATCTTTCATCTATCATCTTGTCATCCTATTATATGCATGTCTCTCTTGGTTCTGTATTTGTACAGTGCAATTCTTCGACACAGTACTGTAGTTGTACACAGTTACATCAACTCTGGTAAATCTAGCAGAATTTATAAACCACAATTTCACATGATATAGACATTATCTCATAATTTTCTACCTACACTTCCTCTGTTAGCAGTTGATCAATGACACTGACGAGCAGGCCAGGTTGAGAGTGTGGGCAGGTCACACACAAGCGATACGGTGTGCCTTGAACAAAGTATGAATTCTAAAATTCTTTAGAACAAAGTGTTCAATTTAAACAAGAATTTTCATTTACAAGGATTGCCATTCATGGACAAAGCACCATTGCAAAAACAAACTCAGATCTCTTCAGAAGGTCAAGTAATAGTACAGGGTTTTGATGCTGAATGTCCAGGCTGCAATAAATAAATCAGAAATGAAAATCTGAGCAGGTCTGTAGGAAAGTCTGTAAGAGCAGGTAGGGCACAGCAGAGGGAAACAGGTATGAGTTTATGATCTTGACAGAGTAGCAGTTAGAACAAAGAAACAACCCCAAAAAGCAACCAGATAAGGGAAAACCTTCTGCATTTCTACAACTATATAAATCAGTGCCTGAAGATGTTAAAGGCCAGATGTATCATCTGGTTCAGACAGGGATCTGAAACTAGACTGCGCTGTCATGTAGGAAGCAAGTACTGCTGACCAAAAAACAAATACAGGTATCTTCACTGTTTTTAAAAAATATTTAATCCTTACATATTTTTTCTGCAATCCATTTTCACAAACTTTAGGGTAAAATGCCAGGTTTTACCAAACAATATTACTGAAGACCAATTGATCCTAAAAGATCTTGGGAGATCTGCTGAAGGTGACACTATGACACACCGAATGACTATATAATTAGCCACATTAATAGTGTCTTACTTCTCGTCTTAGCAGTGTTTCCTAAGAATTATCAGGGCCAACTACAGCCATTACCTGAGTCTTCAGGTGAACTTCAACATGAAAATAATTCTATTTATTCTTCTTTCTGTAAAGTCTAACTTAACGCACATCACATAACCTGCACAAAACCTCATTGTCCTTGTTATTCAAATCTACGACACATCTTTGAATTTCTGTTGGTGCATCAAAATGCCATTTGTTTTTTAATATGTAAAAACAGGTGTGTATTCTTCATTAGCATAAATATTGTTTGGAAAATGCATATAAGCTATACATGCTGCCTACATGCTGTTACTTCTGTATCTTTTAGACTTGACAAATACATTAATAGCTATGTTGTGTTAAAACGAGTGGAAAACATAAGCAAAGAGACGAAACTGTTTACCAGACACAAATTTATAACTTGAATCATAAACCTGTTTAAGTGTACCTGGTTTGAATAAACAGCTGTGCTGGTTTTGCCTGGGATAGAGGTAGATTTGGCTGGGACAGATTTTTTCAAAGTAGCAGGTACTGCCTGTGGTCTGGTCTGTGACCAAAGTGCTGATAACACAGGGACGTTTTAGCCATTGCTGAGCAGCACCTGCACAACGTTAAGGACTTCTCTGCCTCTCAGGACAGCCCAGGAGGAGGCTGGGGGTGCACAGGGAGCTGGGAGGGGACACGGCTGGGACAGCTGATCCTAAATAATCCCAAATGATCTCAGAGCACCTGGGTCAGGCTCAGCAATAAAAGCCAAGCAGGAAGTTTGCCAGGGCTGCCATTTCTCAGGGAGGGGCTGGGCACTGGTCAGCTGAGCGTGAGCAACTGGGATTTACTTCTGTCACTTGGTTTTCTTAGATGGTTTTTTTCCTTATCTTTTTCTTTAAACTCATTAAGCACTCTTTATGACAAATCATGGGTTTTCTCACTTCTACCCTACCAATTCTCCCTCCAAGCCCACTGGAGAGGAAGTAAGAGTGGCCATGCGGGCTTTAGGTGAGCACTGGGATGGAACCACAGCAACCCTCTTTGACACCCAGTGCGGGGCTCCGAGGGTTTGAGATGAGGGCAGATTTGCCCAGAGCGCGTCAGAAGGAGCAGGAGGGAGCACCAGAAGGAGTGCTCTGTTCTGCAGCAGAGCAGCCACAAGAACGAGAGGAGGAAAGGCAAAAATCATAAACAAGTGTTCACACTTCTACCCTTCTGAATCTCTTCCCCATCCCAGCGAGGGGGAGTGAGCGGGCAGCTGTGTGGGGCTCACCTGCCTGCCAGGGTTAAACCACAACATCAAGCTTCATTTTCACATTGAAATTAACCGTAATTAGGATTTTAACCTGCAAAATGGTGTTTGTCATGAGGGCATACCATTATCAATTAGTCTGATAACACAACATGGAAAAATTTCATTAAATTACTTCCCTCACCACATCAGTCAATGAAACGATAAAAGACGAGTGCAAATTACATCACTGCTACACAAGTAAGGATCACATTATTCCCAGAACTGGGAAGTTCACATGTGGATGCTTTAGTTTAATGCTCTGACAGCACATACAGAACCAGCGCAGAAGAGGGAGATGTGTTTCACCGTACAAAGGGTACAAAGAAAAAGCACCACTGATAATGTTCCACCAATCCAAAATGTATTTCCAGGGCATTTCTGCAGCAGCGCAAATGTTCTGCCAGCCTTTTTTCCATCCCAGCGACTGAGGGCTCAGTGGAATCCAAGAGAACTGAGAAGGTACTAAAAAGTTATCACGTTCACTGTCTGTAGAGTGGATTGGTAGGAAAACTCCTTGAAAAAAAGTTGTTCAAGAGACATGGTGAGAATGAAGTAAATCAATTAAATTTTTCCATGTTGTGTTATCAGAATAACTGATTTGTCTGCCTCCTGAAACCTGGCCATAGGGATGAAGCTGGAAAAAACCTTAACCCTCAAGATGTACAGTCAGAGTGGGAAATGCAGGAATAAGAACATGAATGGCAGAGAAATGATGATAATCTACTACAGTACTGCAAAGTGAGAAACAAAATGAGGTGTAAATGGTGAGTCTTGGTTCCTTTAAGTTTGCATACAGTGAGCAGACACCTCTGCACCCATTACAAAGCAAGGTCAGCTTCTTTGCAGAACACTCAAACCACAGATATAAAATGACTGTGCTTTAAAATGAAAAATACACTTGCTATTCCTTCCACTAAAATTGCCACCAGGTAAAAATGATAACACAAACATGGTCAACAACAAAATAAAAGTCCAAAGAAAAGATGGGATCATTTTTGTCAGGGGGTACAGAAGTGTTCTTTATCAGCAAGGAATGACTTTTGCAGCCATGTGGTTTTAACTTAAACCACAATAGCAGCCAACAGAAGCTACCTTCTAAAATATCAGTTTTGCTTTAACTGCCATGTTTTCGATTTTTATTTTTGCTTTATTACTTTTGCACTTTCACAGAAGGTTAAGAAGAACCTGGAAAAGTCAAAAAGCTGTTATACACAAACGTATTGAACTTGAAAAAACACAAATTATAGTATGGTGCAGAAAAACACAAAGAAAGCTTCCTATTTGACTGTGATGATCAACACAGCTTTCATGCTAAAAAGTAAATTCTGAAGTTAAAATCCTCATGAGCAATACACAGACTGTGCTTTTATAGAAGCAAACACACTTATAAAGACCTCTGGGAGATGTACAATGAAAGTAACATTAAAGACCTGAAATATAAAAATGTTGGAAGATTATTGTTTTAGTATTGTCATCTTCAAGTTAGGTTTCCCAGACTAAAAGACATTGCTTGGCTTGTGTTTTGTCTGTCCAGGTAAAACAATTCTTTGGTGTCTGTGAAACACTTAACTTTGCAACCAAGGAATTGGAAGTGTGAATGTAATATATCCCAATCTCTGTATCCTTAAAGATGCCACAGAGCTCCACTGCACACACTTGTAATTCAGCAATGTGAGAACTTTCATTTTAGGTCTGTTTTGCTGAACCACAAGGGCAGTTCTAAAACTAGTGAAAATAAATCATCAGTGAGAGAACAAAGACCCATCTTAAATGTGTCCAATATTTTATCTTCACTGATTCAGCATAGTGCTCAACTCAACTAGAGTAGATTTAAAATTGAGATTAGATGATTTTGCTTTCATAAGCATTTCTTACAGCATTAAATACATAAACTGACTATAGCTAAAATCCTTATTAAATTAAGAGAGGAAAAGTGCTGCACACACACTGGGAGACTCCTGCATGAAAAACTGACAAGCAGGCAGAGAGGAATCATGGTGCTCTGCAACAACTCCCCTGATAGAGATGTCCAACTGGAAATGGTTATTCTGCAGTGTACCTATCTTAAAGAGTTTATGCAGTCAAAAAAAACCTTTCAATCTTAATCTTAAAGAAAAAAAAATCCCCCAAAAAACAAAGCACTAAAAGTCAAAGTTCTATGTAAGCTACTTGGTAAATGATTTTTCTGTAAAAAGGCATGGATTGGACTCGTGTAGTAGCCAGTGCATCTCAGAGACTGATCTTGTATTAAATGCAATACAGTAGATCTCAAGCCAGGATTACGACAGAGGCCGGAGGAAACCAAGCTGCTGCCTTCTTCCATCCCACAAGGAGCAACTGCTGCAACATATTCCACACTCAGGTGTACAGCAGGAACAGTCCAGTTCTCCATTACGTTTGTGACAGCCACAAGGAGACCTGAAGTTGACTGGGCTGTCTTCTATGATCTCAAGAAGGCAGAGGGGATACAAAGTAGCCATTCAGCCTCAAAGTACATCACTCAGTCATATATGGCTATAATATGTAACATGACAAGTATGGGTTATAAATGGTTACCTGAAAGACCTTTCACAGAATCACAGAATGGGTCAGGTTGGAAGGGACCAAAGTGGGTCTTCTGTCCCAACCTCCCTGCTCAAGCAGGGTCATCCCAGAGCACACGGCACAGGATTGTGTCCAGACAGTTCTGGAATATCTGCAGTGAAGGAGGCTCCACTCTCTCTCTGAGCAGCCTGTCCCAGTGCTCTGTCACTGCACAGGAAAGAAGTTCTTCCTCATGTTCAGGTAGAACTTCCTGAGCATCAGTTTCTGCCCACTGCCTCTTGTCCCATTGCTGGGCACCACCAGGAAAAGCCTGGTCCATCCTCTGACACCTCTCTTCAAATTCTTATAGACATTGATGGTTTCCTCTCTCAGTGTCTCTTCTCGAGGCTGAACAGGCCCAGCTCTCTCAGCCTTTCCTCATTAATGAGATGCTCCAGTCCCCTGACCATTTTTGTCACCCTCTGCCGGATGTGCTGCAGCAGCTCCATTTCTCTGTTGTCCTGAGGAATCCAGAACTGGGCACAGCACTCCAGGTGATCCTTGCTAGGGACAAGTAGAGGGGCAGGATCACCTCCCTTGGCCTGCTGGCAGTGCTCTTCCTAAAGCACCCCAGGATCCCATTGGCCTTCCTGGCCCCCAGGACACCCTGCTGGCTCACGGACAGCTTGTTGGCCACCAGGACCCCCAGGTCCTTCTCCGCAGAGCTGCTTCCCAGCAGGTCAGCCCCCAGCCTGTCCTGGTGCCTGGGGTTATTCCTCCCCAAGTGCAGGACCCTGCCCTCGCTCTTGTTAAATTCCAGACAGTTCTTCTCTGCCCATCTCTCCGACTTGCCAAGGTGCTTCTGAAGGGCTGCACATCCCTCTGGGGTATTGGCCGCTGCTCCCAGCCTTGTGGCATCAGCAAACTTGCTGGGGAGGCACCTGCCCCTTTATCCAAGTCACTGATGAGAAAGTTAAACAGTCCTGGGCCCAGCATTGAACCCTGGGGGACACCAGTAGTGCCAGGTCTCCAACTACACCCTGTGCTACTGATTCCAGCCCGCTGGGATTTGCAGTGCAGCCAGTTCTCAATCCACCTCCCTGTCCACTCCTCCAGTCCACACTTCCTCAGTTTGCCTGTGAGGGTGTTGTCAGAGACAGTCACGAAGCCTTGCTGAGGTTGAAGAATTTCACCACTGGGAGTTTCTTGGGTCTGGTGCTTTTAGAGAAAAGTTTTCTGCATATAATGACAAAATACAATATATGCCACCTACTGGCACATAAAATTTAGTAATGTGTATAAATTAAGAATTATCACGGTTTGAGAGTACAGAAAATATAAATAATTGATGTGAATGATGCACATGACAATTATGAAGAACTTAAGAGTGAATCACACAAAAGAAGCACTTGTACCATTTGAGTATCTTCAAATATATTTATAAGTTAGGTGAATGGAAATAGTCCACTGAAAGAATAAAGAAGGTGCTTACTATAGCTTAGAACCAACTGTGGCTGCGTTTCTGGGGTGGGTGTCTTTTTTTAAAAACCTATCCCATTCCTTTGCTACTGATCTCTGTAATCCATTCCAAAATGAAGTCTTATAGACTATAATTCACTATAATAATCTATTATCATAAAATAAAAGAGAAAAAATGCAGCATTCTCTCTTCCTATAGCATGAGTTATTGCCATTGAATTACAAATACTGCAGGCAACAGTCATTAACAAACCAAATAATAACAATAATAATTTAAAAACCACATGCTAATCGGAATGGTTCATACAACTCTTAGCAAATTGTCAGGATATGCATCCTTGTAAACCTCAACAGAACATCACAATAACAAGGACTTCTAAGACTACATAAGAAACCATTAAACATTCAATAAATACAAGACTCTTTCTGTAAGAGCAAATTTTAATATAACTATACATTCAAATGTGGAAAAAAATCCACAAGGTATAATTATATCTAACAAGAACAAGAACTGAAGTACATGCAAACTAATTACAGCATTACAACCTAATTACTAATACTCCACAGCAAGTAAATTTAATTGCAAATGAGTTCAGCTATACATTCTGAATACAAAACCAGCATACATGGCCATCATTTCAGTAGAAAAATGAATGAGACTGAACAGTAAAATTGATAATAGATCACTGAGGTGAATTCTCACAATGTATCTTTAAACATAAAGCCAAACTAGCAAAACAAGAACATTACTAAAATTGCAGAAGTCTTTATATTGTATCTCCTCTGTTACCGTAAGGAATTTATTTATAGCTGTTGAAAAGCCGTATCGGACAACCACAGATGGATCAGAGAGAAGGAAATTCAAAGGACTCAACTTCTGCAGAGCTAAACAGTTTGCCTGATCTCTGATCAGACCTATCATCCTGTGGAGGAAGGAAAGTGTCCTGTACACACTTCTGTATGATTTGTGTAAAACACCGTATTCCTGGGACAACGAGTCCATTTCCCCTGACTGATGCCAAGGATGCATCCACTGAAAACTGCTTCCACACAATCCCTCTCCTGACTCACAGGAGAGATGTGCTCATTTGGTCGCTCACATGAGGACAGACATGGACACGGTATTATTGCACTTGGGCTTTAGGAATAGACAGTCAGCTTTGTGGCAGCTCCTGGAGCTGCAGAACTGCTAAATGTCATTGAAATGTCATGCATAAAATAGCAACTTCTTTTTATTTCACGTTGGAAAGTGGGCAGTCCTAAAGAGAACCCCTCCACCCTCAAAAAGAGGAAAGCACTATATAAGGATTGCAAGATATTTCTCTGCCATACCTACATGATCCCAAAGGACTGCTACAATCACTCTTCCATACTACTGCATTCTTTTCATCTCCCTAATGGAGCTGATCCTGACCTAATTCCAAAGTTTTTTGTACAGGCAATATCATCTTGGCTGAACTTTAAATGCCCAGCTGCTTTCTGACATGGGGAAGGAAGAGTGTACACTCTGAAAACCTCCTTATGTCAGAAAGAGATTGCTCCTGCCAGATTCAAGTATCACTATTTTCATTGCAGCAGTGGAGACACAACAGACAGAAATATTCTGTCATCAGACAGAAATATTGCCTCTGCAAAGGAAGGTGCCTGCAGCTTGTAAAGGTAAGCTTGAAATTAATACTTCTTTGTTTTACCTGACAAAATTTGGTCATTGACACAAAAAGTATCATTAGACTCTTAAATGAGTAGATTCAACAACTGCTTTGTGAATTTAACTTCTCATAATAAGAGAATTTATACACTTTGCTTCAACAATACATATGGAACTCAGTGTACACTAAAATTCAACAGTTATAAAAGTTAGTTTAATTGGCAAGTTGTCAAACACTGCCTACAGCACAGTTTTTAAACTTAGTATCTGGCCTTTTTGTCATACCTACACAAAATCCTCTTTAGCATCTGAGTTTATCTGCTTACAGCTGTTTTAAAAAAACTATTATCTCTCTGTAAGTTTGATATCTGTTAAATTTTTCCACATGAAACAAAAGCTAACTGGGATACACTTCACTAAAATGTATGTATGCATACAAGAGTAAAAGCTCTCCAGCACAGGTTAGTAAGCTGAAATGCCAGTTTTTATACACAGTCATTGCAAAGAGGTTTGCTTTCTTATTTTCAGTTTGGAAATCGATAAGAGATTGAAAACTTAATTTGGAAAAAATAAATATATTGCAGTTTTCAACAGCCATTTTATATGTTTACAAATACAGACTGAGTTGCAAAAGGTACATCTGAGATCAGAGCTCTGATAAAGCAATAGCAGATACAGACATGAGCACAAAATAAGCGCATCTGGACAGATTCCTGCTTCATACAGAGTCTAATTTGTACTTAAATGGAGGCACTGGACACTCCTCTGTGTTTGTGCAATGAAAGCAATACTTTGCATTTAATTTCCTTATTTAGTTTTAAATGGTTTTAAATTGTTAAGTGGTTTCCAAAATAGGTTGCAGATGTTCCAGAATGCTGAGAAACAAACCAAGATCATAGAAGTTATTTGCCAGACCCTAGCTTGAACCTTCAGTTCCCTCATTTATTTTATTAGATTTTACGCACATAAAATCTTAGGGGTTTAACATCAGCCAACGCTTCACAAAATCTCAGCGGAAGAGAACGCCCAACTGTAACCTCATGCAAACTCAAGATGAGAATAGCAAACAGCTGTCAGGAACACTGAAAAGTAGGGGAGAAACAAACAGCTGACAAGAGCAAGGAGTAAAAGAGATGTTAAATGCACAGAAGGATAATTTTCAAAATTGTTTTTCAGCTCTGACCGTTCATTCAAGAAATACCGACATAAATGAACAATTCAACATGCCTTCTTCAGCCATCATTAGCTACTACTGTAGCTCTACCTGTCATCTACTCCTGCCTATTCCCTGCTGGAAGCTTTGGAAATATTCTCGCTGCCTGGATATTTTCACGGAAAGCACCCACGAGGAGAACACAATACATTTACCTGGCAAACCTCGTGACTGCAAACTTGTTTGTGTGCAGCACTATGCCCTTCTTGGCTGCCTATTTTGCAGGAGGGAACCAGTGGAGTTACAGGTCTGTGGAATGCAGGATAGCCCATCACGTCGGGACTCTGGTGATGCACGTCAGCATGTACGTGACCATCATCATCCTGTGCTCCATTGCTCTGAGCCAGTACGCCACGCTGAAGAAGAACAGTGGCGCCCAGCACTCCCAAGCAGTCAATGAAAGCTTCCCCAGATGTGTGCTTCAAGCATTTCGGCAGCCAAAATTTGCTAAATACTTGTGCATCATCATATGGCTTATTGTGCTCTGCGTAACAGTAACAGCTATAACATATGATGTTCAGGCAAGTACTTGGGGAGACTTTCACAGATGTTACAACATGAAGGTAGAAGTTGGTGAATTTACTGCAATGGTTGCAGGTTCTTTGGCCACCGTGTGTTTTTTTGTGTCTTTTATGACAGTTTTGTGGTCATACTATTCTCTTACCAGACATCTGAGTAAAATACAAAAAAATACCTGTATTGGAGAAAAACATCTAATTTACAGTACAGTGAAAAGAAACATCTTTGTGATCCAGATGATATTAACTGTCTGCTTTCTTCCATATCATATTTTCAGGCCTGCTTTTTATGTGCTGCTTAGACACGATGACTGCCCAAGGTTAAACTATCTAGTGGAAATTAAAAATTTCCTTACTTGTCTTGCTGCTGCTAAAAGCAGTTTAGATCCAGTTATAAATCTTCTGTTAGATAAAACATTTAAGAGAAGTCTTTATGGCCTGTTTACAAAATCCACAGAACATCGAAAACGTGGCGCTGATATTTTCACTTAAATGGGAAGGAATGTGAAAAGATTTTAGTACATTGTAAGTAACAATAAACTAACTTTAACTACCTGCAGCCAAGCTTTGATATGAAGTGGTAGATATTTAACTAAAATGATAGCGTATTTTTTTCAAATCATCTTGCTTGCTACATCAATATTAGCCACAATAAACTCAATGTGTATATCCAAATGAATCCAAGCAATTTTTAGAGTGAACTGTGTAATACCCATCCATCCAATGTAATACAAAAGACATTTTACATTTCACCCGTGGACAGTGCGTTTTACCTAAAAAAAATCATGGCAAAAGGCAGAAACTAGGCTGAGCTTGAGGACGCAGCTCTCTCTCATCACCAGTAAGACTTCCAGGTTTTAGACACATGTTTCCTTTACAAAAAAAAGGCTGAACAAAGCACAGACACTTTCCCTGGGATGGTTGAACCACAGCTGTGCAACACAACTGATGGCCAAGGACTGAATGGAGCAGTGTAAGTGCTCCAGATGCTCAGTGCTGCTGACAAGACTGGGTATAGACCAACAGCTGAAGGTCTGGGTGGGCAAAGACGTTCACTACCAAAGTGCCCTTCTAATTTGCACAGGTACAAACTCAGAACCCACTACTTCTGTCCTTCCTTAAATACATTTCATAGGGAACGTAGCTGCCATTGTAAGGATATCTCAGCACAGTGGCTGACTGTGGCTATTTCTCTTAACACTGAGTTCTTAATGGCAGCATTGGTTGAAATCATTGTCTCCACTATTCTAGTCACAACGCTTGCTTCTCAGTGCTTATCAAAAAGGCAGGAAAATGAACAAAACTTTAGGAACTACTAATTAAATGTAACTTTGTGACAGACTCTTAGCACGATCCCACTCCAACATTTCTACATAGTACCAAAAAAGTTATATATGCCTTGCTTTTTTCCTATAGTCTGCCCAAGATGACATCGCCTTTAAATTTTTTATTTGCATCAAAGCTATTCTTGTTTTAAATAGTGGAAAAGCTATTGTGCAGTACAGGCAATTTGAGAAAGCACAAAATGAGTACTACATTGGTCTAGCATTTGTCAGAATAGTTCATGGATGGAAAAACCCAGAAAACTTGAAAGGCATGAGGGGAGAGACAGGAAAATATTACAGCATAACACAGCTGATGTGGCAAACTTCTTGCATTGCTGAGGCATCCTGGTGCCAAATTAGAAGTTGACTTGTGGATTCTATAATAATTAAAAAAAATCCATTTCCATTGCAGCGAACACAAAATCCTAAGGCAAATATGCACAGCACACTGTTTGCAAAGCAGTTTAAAGACTGCAAGTGTCTGTCTGCTTTTTGGTTAAGCCACTCCAATGTGCTGCATGGGCAGCCCGCCCATCGATCACAAGACACACATTTTCTGCCTGCCTGGGCAAATGACTAGAAACATATAAACCTACTGAGCAGGAAGGATGTAAATGCTGAGCTCCAGGTAGGGCAGGAAGCATAAATACAATTCTCAGCAAAACTGCTTCTGAACGCCCAGCAGCCAGCCAGCAGTGCATGAGGAAAAGCGCTGGACAAAACAAGCATGGGGACTCGGAGATAGGAAGCAGAGGCACAGGATTGGACACGAACAGGGAGAAAAGTGTACTGCCTGAAGAAACAATGAGAAAAAATACTGAAAGCTTTATTCTTGGAGTCTCTTAACTTCTGCATTGAATGAAGAAATGCTCCTCGGAAAAAAAGTGGCCAGGTAGGACACTGCAGTTCCACCTCTGTTAGTGATTTTGCAGTCTTAATAACCTTTTAACAATTTAATATGTAATTAAATCCTCACCAAGCAGTTGCTACTGGATATCAAGGATCTAATAACTTTCAGAAAATATAGAAAAAGCACCAGTTATTACTGGATGTCCCCAGAAAATATAAAAGACGTTTCATGCCAAAGCGAAAAGAGTACAAGGAAAGTAACATGCACCAGATTTCTTGTTTTGGATATTCAAAGACTAGAAAGAGAAGATGGTCTGACAGAACAGGTTCTATTCTGGTCACTTTTTTATATAGTTGAATACAGAGTTACATAAACACACACAAATACATGTACACTAGTTTTACTCATTTCCAGGTATGTCTAAAAGCAGAACTGCAAGAGAACTGAACCCTTCAGGCAAAATCTGAAGTGCTGAACTGCAGGCAGTGAAAGGCAGAAGTGGTAACTGAGTGCGACCTCACAATTCCTATGGTTAATTAAGCTCTGTATAGTGCAAAAATCAACATGCAACTCCACACACAGGCCAAGTCTCAAGTCACCTGGACCAACTCAGATTTGTATATGACACAAAGCACAGTCCATATGACTCAGTCCTACTCCCTGGAAAAAGTCCTTTTACTCCCAGTCACAGAAATACTGAACTGCATCTTAATGGCAGAGAAGGCAGAATCTGTATTTTCGCTTAAGCAGTTTCATCTGCTCACATGATCACGTTGCAAACAAGTACTCATACCTACCAAGATAAACCTATAATAAAATTTTTAGATGCCTGCATTTTGCTGACAAGCTTGCCCCAACTCCAGTCACACACCAATTTCCTAATCAGAAACATATACAAGCACTCCAACTATGTGGACATCATAGTACAAAGTTGGAGTACTTCGAAGGAACTAAGAAGAGAACCCCAGCAAACTAAAGCCCTTGATGTGATTAAATTACTGCTGTATCAGTTATATTAAAAGGTATTTTTACAACAAGATTTCTTCCACTATGGAAATTGCTACATAAGCATCACAGCATAGGCTAACAGAAGATTGCAAAACCTCGTGATGTTTTACTGATAAAAGCCATTCAGCTGCAGTTATTGCAAAAATGAACAAGTGGCAAATGGTACTCAAACTGTGGCAAGACTTTTATGGGAAAATACAAGCATCTCATTTCAGACCAGCATTACCCCCATTTCCCATTTGTTGCCCTCTTACATAAGGATTATTCTGTACACAAAATGCCGTGTAACAACATTCTCAACTGAAAAAACCCACTCCCTTTCAATGCTGCTACTTTTGGCAGCCATTGTTGGGGTATTTCTGACATAGCGAGGTGACTACGGGTCATCTCGTGGAAGCTTCCGTGTTTGGATTCTGCCATCAGAGGTGAACCTCAGGCATAAGGGAGTTTGCCACAGGCTGCAGTCACAGTGCGCCAGAAACTCTGGTAGACTCTGTCACTTCGGAGAAGTCAGGTGAAGTTTCTGGCACAGACTACAGCAAACTGAATATTCCTGTCTAGCACTTCCAAACCAGTCAGGAGCTCAGGGAGCACAAAAGTGGTTAAAAGACACCTAATCCTTACATGGGCTATAAGGTGCAAATTCTCCTGTGCATCAGATAATGATGAAATATTTTGCAGTTCAAAATAACATCTGCAGAAAGCTCAAAAGGAAAAACATGTAGTATGACTTTCTCAACCTTACAGATTTTACTAATGCACTTTGATCCATTCAGGTAATTTGGAAACTGGTCATTTAGCCTACTGCCTTTCAAAACAATGTCTACAGTGACATCTAGAGCTGGGATACTGCACTCAGCTTAATGTGTTCTGCATTCAAACCCTAGAGTTCTGCACTGCTTTTGCCAAAACAAAACGCTGTTGGTTTACACTGCTTTAGACTGATACGTTAAACGTTTATTCTAACACAATTAATTGAACAGGTTTATTCCTAAGGATGGCATTGAAAAAAAGCCTGTGATTCTGAGGTTTTCAGAGACTGGACAAGCTCTAACATAAATTCCCACTTTACACACAATGAAATGTGCCTCCTTCACAGGCCCTCAAAACTAAAATTTGTTTCTGTTCAAGCACATGGTCCAACACAAACAAGTGGAGCTTTCAGAACGACACAGCAACATAAATTCTCATGCGGTACCAAAAAAGAACAAACCAAAGAAATCAAAACATTCAAGAGAAAACAAAATGAGACATTCTACCAGGCATTATGAGGCCATCTTTAGAATTTGACATAAGAAATTACTTTTAAAATACCAAACTTTAAAACAAAAACCAAACAAACAAAAAGCCTATTACATAATAATTTTCTTGATTTTAGAAGAAAAGGAATAAGATGCTGGGAAAGTTTGCAATGTCTGTGCACCCAAGGACAAATGACTCCTTACATGAAAATCATCAGGTCAGTGTCCGTACTCTCTTCCCTCCCAGATCACCTGCAGGAGTTTGAATCTTCTCTTACTAAACCCCAAGATTCACGTCTCAAACTGCACCATCAGAGCTTGTTAGAATGTTCATTATTCCTACAGTGTTTGACTCACTTTGGATAAAACCAAAACTCTTACAGAAGTGGGGATAACTGTTTTAGGCAACGATATTAACAAAGAAATTGTATACTCAAATTGAAGTGAGTCAAACCTACTTGGGTTAAAAATTCCCAAGTACTTACAATACTTTGGGATAAACTACTTCCATAAATACCCACAGAAATAGTATAAAATTCACCAGATCAATAACGGCGTGTACATATGCTATTCTAAAACACTGCATTTCTCCTCCTAAACCTGTTTATATTGGAGACGTTTTCACAATAATAAATGTTTAGGACTCCTGCAAAAAGTAGATAATACTGCCAATATAGTAGCACTGGAACATGTGCATCCCTCTGAAATCTTAGCGTGGATGAGGACTGTCATTATGCTGTCAAATTGATGCCCTTAAACTACCAATTCCAGTTTAATTTATGCAATTAATTTATATACACATTTTCCTAACAAGAAAAAAATGCAAGCAGATTTCATCTGAATATTCAAAAACTAGAAATTAAACTGACTTTCAAAGCAAGTTGTAATCAGATGCATGTGTAATTTGTGAATACAGACCTCCTAAATGCTCTGCATTGATGGAATTAGAGATGGGCTTTAATATTGCATGAGACAATAAAAGTAGAGACAGAGACACACTCAGCAAATACAGATTTCTTTCCTAGAGATCCCCTATTCCTCTAAATTACAGAAATTGCAATTAGTAGTTCACACTATTCTGGTGAAGATAAAAAGAGTAATGAAAACCCCTTACCTTCACATCCCTGTGAATTATATTATTATCATGACAGTAACGTAGAGCTTCCAATATCTGCCTCATGTAATGACTGAAAAAACAAACACATTATGCATGACAAACCTGCAGGAAAAACGACTATAAACACACAACTAAGTTTTAAGAGTCTAACTGTATAAAACTATTCAACCAACTTAACCTCAATTATACAGAGTTCTGTAGAATGAAGTTTGTGTTTATAATAGTGAATAATACAATCTAAAGTTTGAGAATTACTCTGAATGGAGTCAAGGAAAATTAGAAAAGAAAAACCTGTATTTTTGTGAAGGCTAAATGTTCAATAATTCTGCTTCAAATGACAAGGAAGTCAGGACTGTCCATTTCTTTAATAACAAAGAATAGAAAGGAAATGAGTACCAGTGCCTGATTTATCTGGAAAAGGACTCGACCAACATCCTGGCTTTCTTGGTGCAGATTGGACACTGACTTCTTTCTCCCCTTTGCCCAAAGGATGACCTAACAGATCACTGACCAAAGCAGAGAGCCAAGAAAGCCAAGAGCATTCTGTGCTGCCTCACACAGAATATTACTGTGGGCTAAGGGAGGCAATCTTTCTTCTCTGGAGATTCCAGCTGGTCAAAGGGAAGGCTTTTCTCTAGGAACACAACTGTGCGCTGGATCAAGTTGCTCAGGGAAGCTGCAGAATCTCCATCCTTGAAAGTATTCCGGACCCCACTGCACAAAGCCTTGAGCAACATGATTCAAATGCCACGCTGACCCTGCCTTGAGCAGGAGGTTGATATAAAAGACCTCTTGGTGTCTCTTCCAACCCGGTTTCTACTATGCTAAAAAATCTACAGTGTAGAGAAAAGTTAAAAAATAATCTCATGGGCTTTGAGGTCAATGATCATGCCACTAGGACACTGGGTTTTGTTATCCTTCTGCAGTTTATATTGTTTCAAAAGCTGAAGTGACCATAAATAAAGTATTACATAAGAAAGTAAAAAAAAAGACAACTCCATCTAGCAAGACCAGTAAAATTCACACCTGTCAGGAACGTCACCTAACACCATGATATGAGAGATCCATAAAAGGCAGACAATTAAGTATTGGATGTGAAATATGTTTTACTCAACAATCTAATTTAAATATATAACTGGTAAATGGCAAAATGCTAATTATTGTAATAAACATCTAGAGTGTGGAAACGGGATTATTTATAGTAGTCCAACTTTTACCTAACAGATTGTACAACAGTATATTCCATTCTTTTCTATTTATCCTGTGGGATTAATTAAATTTAATACATACCTTGCTACAGCCTCGCTGTAGACAAATCCAGCATCTGCTCTCTTCACAATTTCAAAACACAGGTCTGCTCCATCCATACTGCAGGTAAAAAGAGGGGAAAATGCTTCAGATGGATCACTGTAAATGCTTCGAAAGATCTATTTGCTCCATTTACATAAATCTTACCTAAAATACTCTGGACACATGTACAATGCATTACTAACTAAAACAGCATTTAATAGGTAATCTATAGAAAAATGCTTGCCACAGGTTAACCATTTTATCTCCCTCAAATCATACAACAATTCTCTCAAAAAACCGGCAATACAAAGCATTTCCATTATTGCTTAAACTGCTCATTGAACAAGGTGTGCAAGACAGCAGGAAGTCAGAGCCTCTACAAGGACGCTCTGCAAGTTCACAATTAATGCCTGATATTTGGTTAAGTGTTTGTACAAGAACTACAAGTGCAACTCTGTAATAATGACTGTAGTAATAAAAAAATCTTTCTCAATTTGAATTTTAAATGACTTAAAAAAATCCTTTAGAAATGTAGCACAGTCTTTTCAGTTGGCATTTTCTCATAAGGATAATTAAGCAGCCAAGATGAGATTTCACACCCCACAGCCTTACTGAAGGCACCTGAGAACAGGGACAGCCAACACACGGTATCAGTAACCCTTGATACCTTTTTCCTCTTCTCCCTTATTGTCTGCAGTCTTTCTGACCCTAACCCTAACCCATTTCTCTAAAACTAAAGGAGTCTGGAGTGCCAGAACTGCCCTCCGTTTCCTTTTCCTGTAAGTGACCTAAGGCGGATTGGTATCTAGACATATTATCAGCTTGATGGGACAAGGAGAGAGCACAAAGAGTTAACAGGAACAATAAAAATGACTTAACTCATGTTTTACAAGGCACTTCCAAAAAATACCCATTGCAACATGTCGTTTTCAGCCTTCACACCTTCTCTTTTTCCTCTTCAGAAAGACTCAAGGGGAAGCAGAAAGGCAGAATTTGCAAGGTCCTGAAAGCCAGTATTACCAGGGCTATTTTGTCGAGCTAATCAGAATGCCAGCATCAATAAGCTTTGCTGTGTTACATACCTGCAATACTAAACTTCTTCTCAGGGAGTCACAAGTCATGCGCAGAAGTTTTAATTCCCAAACAAATCCAAAAGGTATCCCATGCAAAATATGCTATCATGTGGATAATTCACTGACAACTCTAAGAGGGACTGGTGACTAAAAGAAATGCACATTGAAAAGGGATTTTTTTCCCCCCAGAAGTTTTTCTGTCTTGCTCCATTTCCTACAGCTACTCTGTACACAGGGCTAAAGACTGCCCAGGGAACACGCTGTGCTGCACCGCTCGTGGTCCCGTAGAGCAGCCTTGGGGGGTCAGGCTCAATGAGGGCAGCATAAACCTGGACTTCACCAGCTCACTGCAAAAATCCCTCATGGCAATCTCTCTTTCAACATTTTCTCACGCTGTAGAACATACGAAATGTATGATGAACTACCAATAAGAGATGGCATTCCCATGGAACAGCAGAACCTGTAGAAAACTGATTTCACTCTGACTTGTTATAAACCAAAGCTGAATAAAGGTCCAGAGGCACTTAAGATTTTTAGCAGCATGGACAGTTGCTGAGACACTGAAGTAAGAGTGTCATTCCTTTAAAGTATTCATAATCAGAACAGTCTTTAAGATGTATTTCTATCTCCCACTTACACATACCAGCATTTCCCATTTAAATTTTGTAGCAGTATGTGGCAGGGGTCTTTTGGGTTTGGGGGGTTTTTTTTGGCAAACATGTTTGAAATTTTTATTCCATTGAGATAGACTCTCTTGGTCTCCAAAGCATAAATATGCAGTAGGTGTATTTTAATCTCTCACTTCAAATTACTATTCTTTCAAGACAAAATCTTTTTTTAAGAGTGGATTTTTTTTATGTATTAAGAGGGCTTGTGTCACCCCACAAGATACAGTACATTCAATACATGATACTAAATTTTACCTGAAAATCGTAAGACTTTTGTCTAGCTGAGGCTGTGGAAAGCAAGAGTCACAGTCTCAGTTATAAGAAAATTCAGTGCACTAACAGACTAAAAATTTAGCAACATCTGAACCACTTACAAACTGATTTTGTAGAAACTTGGGATACAGATAGAATGGAAGATCAGGAAGTCTCAAGGGTTTGTAGCTATCAGCATAAGCACAACAAAAGCATTAAATAAAAGGTAAGTTAAAATCCACTGAAATAAACACACAAAGCCATATCCATACTGAAGACTTATGTGGATGATGCAAAAAAAGTCGGGAAAATTCACGGTACAGCTGTAACCTGAGAGAATCCCTCGACACCAGCAGAGGGCACTCACAGCAGGTACATGAATCGAGATATATATATATATATATATATATATATATATACAGTATACATATATTCAGGTATTAACAATGCAGGTGCAGCTCCAGGTGCCCTGCACAGGCAGGGACATCCACCACATCACTGTCTGGGTATCAGGATGAACTATGGCCCCCAGTTTCCCAAATTCTACTATTTATTCTTCCATATTTTTAGCAGAACTCTGCCTGGATCTCAGCCCTTTGGATAAATGTTTCTTTCCACAGTTCTTATCAGTGCTGCTGTGCACCTTGAAAATCTCTGCACAATGCTGAGGATAAGTTACAACCTTCCCAGAAAATTTACTCCTGAATGATACTCAATGCAGAAATCTGCTGTGGCTGTAACAGTGACTGAAGAACAGACATTATCCTGCAGAAGAGATCTATGCTTTCACACTGGGGTATGAGAGCTTTGAGTCTGCAGATGACCTAACAGGATGTGGCCTAAAACTTAATTTATTGATGAAGAAATAGAAAGCTTTAGAAGCACTGCTTTATTTAGGGAACTGAATTATTACCTGACATATTGCTCGTAGCTGAGTTTACTGAATTTTGCACCATGTACATTCATGGCTTATGCATAATGGCATTTTTTCCTTCAGCTGGCCAGTTTTTACATACTTGCCATCTTTATTTACTGCAAATAAACTACCATAAATTAATTTAAAAACTACAGTATCTAACTTTTCTTGAAACTCTATGTAGTAACCTCTGAAAACTAAGACCAAACAAAAGTCCACATACTCCTATTTGCACCCAGGATTTAGTTCATTATGGATAATCAAGCAGTGTTCCCAAGTCTGCCTTCTCAGCATCTGTTTAGAGGCTTGTCACTACTTTAGGCTGAGACAGCCTTTCCTCACAGGAGAGCTGCTCCATCCCTCTATCACCTTGGTGGGTTCCTCCAGACTCGCTCCAACAGCTCCGTGTCCTTCCTGTGCTGGGAGCCCAGAGCTGGAGGCAGCACTGCAGGCGGGGTCTCTGCAGAATTCCCCCCCTGGCCTTGCTTCCCACACTGGTTTTAATGCAGCCCAGGACACGGTTGGCTTTCTGGGCTGTGAGTGCACATGGCTGGGTCACGTCCAGCCTCTCACACACCAGCAGCACCCCAGGCTCATCAACTTATGCTTAATGCAAACCTGTAACCACGTTAAAGTACGGCTTTAATGAGTTGGAGATTCTAAAACTGCAGCATTTTTACATGTTAGCTGCGTTAAATGGCAAAGTTAAATGTGTCTAACTACATATATACCTCCTAACTGCTAAACCCAAATAGATGAGTTGTTCTAATGTCCCGAGAGACATCTCTCTTAGAATGCACTAAGCAAAGCAAGCCCACCTATGTACAGTGGTGAGACAATATTCTGCAAATGACCAGACGTTAAGGTATCTGCAATCCACTCACTGCTCCTGTATCTGAGGTCTTCAGTGTGAAAAGTACTCTCAGTCCACACACTTTGATTACACTGAGGATAAACTGCATATCATGCACTAAGTCCAAAATGCCATTTTCAGATGCTTCAAAAAGAATATTTGCTTTATTTCAGAAATACTGCAAGTAGCTGTTCCATCTCAAAGTATCCTCATTGATAAAAATGAATGATCATTAGAAAAAATATAATAAATAACAGACTATATAAAAATTAATGATCATTAGGAAAAATATAATAAATAACAGACTATATAAAAATTAATGATCATTAGAAAAAATATAATAAACAACAGACTATTAAAGCAAAAGTGGTACTTGTATAGCAAACAGAAAACAGCATTCTATGTAAAACCAGGAGGCTCAGGGGACCTTATCAGTCTACAAATACCTGAAAGGGAGTTCTAGCCAGGTGAGGTCAGTCTCTTCTCTTCTCTCAGGTGAATAAGTGATAAGAGGAAATGGTTTCAAGTTGTGCCAGGGGAGGTTTAGACTGGATATTAGGAAAAATTTCTTCCTGGAAAGGGTTGTCAAGCATTGGAACTGGACGCCCAAGGAAGTGATGGAGTCACCATCCCTGGGGTTATTTAAAAGATGTGTAGATGTGGACTTTAGGGACATGGTTTAATGGTGGGCTTGGCACTGTTGGGTTGGTTAATGGTTGGACTTAATGATCTTGGAGGTATTTTCCAACCTAAATGATTCTAAGATTCTATATAGAGCTGTCAACAAATAACATCACGAATGGGAAAGGAAATGGCGACTGTATGAGAGCAGAGCTGTTCTTTCTCAGATGGAAGGTCTCTCTAGAGCCCGCAGGGGATCTTTTCCATCAATGTAAACAGTCCATTACCCTCTGGGGGGCAGCTGGGGTGTGTGTGAGGGAAATCATTTGGCATCAGCACACCCTTTCTCATTTATGATGTAATAACATCTAAATATTTTAAAAACAGTAATTTTACTTTGGCAATAAGATTTGCTGGTATAGAATCTGCTTCTTACCCTACGCATGCAGTTCATCTATTACAACCAACTGCTTCTCTGCAGTTTATTACAGCAGCACCACATGGGTAACTGCAACCTACTGGTAACATGACATATGGCCCCGTTCTAAAGAGTGCTTGAATTTGTGTATAAATAGTGGTTAAAAACACAGCTCATTTTTTGGTGTTAAACCTCACTGCTACAAATTCATCACTGCTTCCATGAACTGTAATTTGATTTTTTAGATGTTTATTTTAACAAAAGTTTTCGAAACTGGGCAAAAATTACATATTTTCCTGAATGGTACAATCTGTTGTTAACAGGTATATACCACATTTGCTTATTTAACTGGTACTTTTTTGTATCAACAGATTTGGCAAGATATTCAGGGTCATCCTGGCAGCTGCTCACCGTGGCTCACAGCCTATAAAACAGTAGTGCACTCATGTATCATTTACAAGGCATAGCACAAAGTTTTAGGTTCAGTTATACTGTGCATTTCATGTGTTGGACCTGTATTAATTTTCATGCAAAGCAGCTGCCAGCCCACAAACAGCTCATCACCAGCTAGGATTGTATCTCCTCTGCAGATCCGTGGTGCCTTCCCCTTTCCAGCCATTTCTGAATAAGTAGACCCAAATGAAATTCACTTTATTAGTGCAGACAGAAGTTTGTTGCAAATCAGTTGAGTTTTGTTATAAGAACAGCATAATGAACAGAAGGCAGTATGAGGGAAAATAAGTTACCTACACATACACAGATGCTTTTCTGCTAACTACAAGGTACTTATTATGGTCACAACTACCAAGTACGTCACTAACCCACTCAGACAATGCAGTCTTACTCCACAGCAAACATCAATCTTCTGCTGGAACACTTTACCAAAGCATCCCCTCCGGCATTGTGCCCACGATTCTTCCACTCCCTCCCACTTTTTGAGCACAGGTGTTCCTACTGACTCATTTTCTACCACTGTTTGTTACAAATGAGTGATGTTTTGCAGTGTGCAAAGGAAACAAGGACACACATATGGTAAACAATTATTACCCTTCAAATAATTTCACCTTGTAATTCCTTCTCTCATGTGGCCTGAAGTCAGGTATAGTATTTTTGTAGTAATTCTAGTTGTTCAGACTTACTTTTTATGTATACAAACATAAATTGTAATAGGCTTGTCATTAAAAAATAATTACTGCTTTTGTCTCATATTTCTGAGCTATCAGCATGGTAAAAATAGAAGCAAAACCTTTTTTCCATTTCAAAATCTTGTTAATTATCAGAGTATGCCTCCCCAAGGTGAACATAATTATTTCATAATAGGGTAATTAAAGTCCCTTGGTCCATGCACTGGGATTTACAAAATAAAAAGCAAAGTCAGTATTGAATAAAAATGTACAGAGGAAAGCACAGAATAATTATTTCACAAAATCCTTACGTTTATAAACTCATCTTAAAAAACAGGCAGAAGATTTTCAAACAATTTTTGGCTTCACCTAGGTTTTTTTGCTGTTACCACTCGCTCTTCCACTAACTCAATGGTAAAACGTGAGAATTGTTTTTAAAGTGCATATCTCAAATCAAATGTTTGGCTCTAGGGGACAAGTCAGTTTGACGTAGAGACACTGGCACGGCACGGCTGCTCCACCAAAAGGAAGCCAAATGTATCAGGAAATATAAAGGAGAAATATCTGAGAAACTGAAGAGGTACAAACACACATGCCCAGACGCACTCAGAGTGAACATATGTGGAGTATAAAAAGAAGAGCTGGTAGGTAGAGCAGAGCAGAGAAGGAAAATCTAATAGAGAACATGCACAAATTATCCTTCTGCTTATCTGCTTTTTCCTTCCCATTTAGATAAAACCTATCTAAGGAAGGACTAACAAATTTGCCTCAAGGAAGGAATGTGGTGGATCTAGGGGCTGCCTCCCTGTTTTGTTTCTTGTTGCTGATTAAAAATACCTGTCCAATGCTAAAGTCGTGTTTTGGTCACCCTTCCAATTAAACTCTCACATTCAAACTTCCAAAATGTATCTTTTAAACAAAAGCCTCTTTTAATATACTGTGAACAGGTATAGCGACTTACAAGAATATTAAATACTCCAATAAGCCTTACTTTCTTATCTAATAATGGAAAAGCAGTGCTAAAGCAACAACAGTCTGGAAACAACATAAAAACTTCACAACTGGAACAGAACACCATCAGTTACCCAGAGATGATGTCTAGCACTGGACTTTCGGCTTGCTCTGACGTCCTGTTAGGGACACAGCTCATCAACAAGCAGCTTCCCTGTCCTTAGGATATCCTGATCCTCATTCATCCAGTGGAACAACCTCTTTTATTTGAGACAACCTGTACTTGCCAGAAATAAATATTTTCATAGTACTTAAGACCTCTGAGCTACGAAACAAGGAGGTGAGGAGACACTCTTTTAGTACTTAGTAAATGACAACAAAATAAAAATAAAGAGAGAAACTTACAACTCGAAGACCATATAAAGCATTCCATCTGAGCTGTACGTCTCCAAGAGTTCAACAATATGAGGATGCTTCAGCATGTGACAAATACTGGCTTCTCTCTTTAGATCTGTGGGAGATAAGAAGGCACTAGATTAGCTATATATCCAATTAAAAAAATTGAAAACAATTAGACCACAATGTTTGGAAAGACGTACCTGTCTGAAATTTCTAATAAATTCATTAATCTTTATAAAGAACACTGATGAGATGGTATTTAATTATGCTGTTTCAGAACTTTAGCGTGAAACTAAGTTAAAAAACTCACACAGATCTCAAACTGTAAACACACAAAACCGATTCTTGAAGTGACTTATTAATAAAATATCTTCTTGGTCCTAATCTGAAAAACTGTACAGTAATGAATTCTTTTAATGCACATATGCAGACGACACCAACATTTTCACCCTACATAGCCAACACCACTACAAAATTATGTTCAAATACAGGAGACAGGCTCTTTCACCACACTACAGAACTACTAAAACCTGGAGGTCTCCAGTCTGACCTGCCTGGCCAAAGCAAGGCCAACCAGAGCAGGTTGCCCAGGACCACACCCTGCTGGGCTTTGAACATACTCAAATATGGAAATTCTACAACCAGCCTAGGAAGTCTACACTGATACCTGCTCAGGGTTTGGAAATGACTGAATTTCAATCCGAGAAAAATGCCTGGATTCACAAAATACAAATGTCCTTATCAGACCTTTCACATTACACCTGCATTGCATGAATCCCTCTTTACACTCATGCAAATATAATCTAAAAGCAAAATGACAGAGCAGCCCCTCAAAAACCATTATGTAATGACACCTTAGGAAGTGCAAGCAGAGCAGCAAAAAGCAGCATCTTTCACTGATGCAAAAGATATTTTTGATAAAGAAATTAATGTAAAATTTGTCCTTTATACAGATGAAATTCCGTCACATACAAAACCAGCAATTTCATTATTAAAAATACTCGCACATCAGTTCTTACACCAAGCCCAGGCAGAGCAGCCACTGAAACCATACTGTAACACTCCCTTCCATCACACTTGGGTTTTGATTTGACACTAAGTGGTTCCCTCTTCTTTTCTGGGCAGAGAGGTTCACTGAAGTGCACATCCAGTCTTTCCTAAATAGGATCTCAGACAGGCATACCTAGGGACAGCATATGAGAATAGAGAACTATGTGATTCTGTTAATGATCCTCAGAAAATAGGGTGCTTTTATTTGCTTCTTACTGTATAATGACTTTAATGATACCACTCTTCACCATGGCATCTGACACCTATTTTAGGTGGAAAGCAAAGTGAAAATCCAACAGGAAACTACAAAAAAATTCTGCTTAATTTACAGGTAAAAATTGTGTTCAAATTAGTTTATTTTGGTTGCTTCCCTTATGTAATATTTTGTGGGCTTTATTTGAAGAGAATTAGAACTGAGAGGAAGAAAGTAGATGCTGCCATTTCCCTCATTCCTCTGTGTAATACTGGATGAGTACAAAAATTGCTCCCAGACTCAGCACAAGAGGAAGGCGAAACAAAGTGGAAAATAAAATCTCCAAACAGGAAAACAAATGAACAGAAGTTACAGAACAAGGTTTTGTATGACTAAGGGGTCTTGGGGCTAAGAGCAGAACAAACTCCTATTTTAAAAACAGCAGGGCCTTGTTCAACAGTAGACCTATTAAGGAAGAAGAAAACTAGGTATAAAGACACAGACAAGTACACACCACATTGATTCAACAAAGCCACAGGGCAGAAAGGAGATGACGAATTCTGAAGTACATTTGGACTGTGACCCAAAGGTCAAAATATGTCATGTTTAAGACGAGGAAAAAGGAAGCAGGAGAAATGGCACATACATTTCATTGTTTTCACTGAAAAAAGTGACATCAGCATCTACTCAATTCTTTATCAAATGCTTTTACCAGACTGAATTAAATTTCACCTCCACAAGAGGTAAATAAAATCCCAAGTACCTACAGATACTGTTCCAGTTGTGAATGCAATATCAACCCAGGCAGATGTTTAGCTGCAAGCAGGTGATTGAAGATTTCCTAAGAAAAATCCCATTACTACCTTGTGAGCCCTGTATTATTGGTAAATTATCATTGTGAATATAATATTGAATGAACGATTTGCTGTTAAGTTTTCTAAACATCTGCTGAGTATTTTAGCCATGTTGTGTAGTAGTAAAGATCCCAGACACATATCCCATATCAAAATAAGCCTTTCACACTCCAAACACCTGCAAATGATCCAGGACAACACTAGGATCTGTCAGTGGAGTAAGTCAGCTTTAAGCAGCACGAGATGACATGTCATTTACTAATGCTCATGGGCCTCATATATACAACAGTCTCCTCGACTAGTAAATAAAATTTAGCTAAAAGAACAGACCCTAAGGCAAGACAAGGTCTTGGAATCTAAACCAAACTGTCATCTCTTATTTGCTGGACTATTTATGTTTGAGTGTTTTTTGAAGACTTCATGTATTAATTTTTCTCTTCTTGATAGAGCTGAAGAAATTACTTTCTGGTCTATTCTTTAAGACTTTTCTGTCAGCACTTCTTTCAAAATTAAACATTAATGACAACAGTGACAATAAACAGAATAGCAAGGCTTAAAAGCACAAACTTTAAAAGTTTATCTGCCAGCTGCATGAAAGGTATTGTAACACAACCAGAAATGGGGAGAAAGACTTGGTGGTTCATTTAACTTGTTTACCATGCAGGCTGATACTTTACATCATAATTTGAAAAGCATTTAAAAGCTGTCATTTTAGACTGGTGTTACCAATAAATGTTCCAGAATTTCAGTCTGTTTACAAAACCTGAGGGTTTTTTACCAACTGGATACACGTTAAAGTTTCCATTTTAGACCTGGCTAATTATTTAGGGAGGTGCTAATGTTGTTGTAATGGCACGAGAGTTCAGACTTCTGTAACAAAGAAAAGTTCAAATATGGCAAAGGGAATTCCCAGCGATAATCACCACACAGGGAAAATACAGCCTTCGTGTATGGATAGTGAAAGGGAGTTGCTAGAAGCACTAAAAAGACAACTGCTCTAAATAACCACAAAGAAACATTTACCAGTCTTTGACAGACAATATAAAACTTGAGTATATCTTAAAATTCCCATGGGTGTTAACAACCTAATATCTTACAAATCCCTGACAATTTCTGGCAAACACCTAATTTCCTTTCAAAATCTGATACCCAAGGTTTTAAAACATCTCAAACATACTGAACATAATTTCAAAGTATATTCATGGTATCTTACAGCATGGAAGAAATAGATGCTTTCTGGCAGCCCACATTATAGCACCATTTCAGTATCTTAAAAGTGACATGCACAGACTGTAGAAGCCACATCTTACAGGGGGAAGGACAGCACCATGTTTCTTAGCAAGATAGAAGACACATGGCATTTTTATATATACACGATTCATTTTTATACATATACCACTGTTTTTCCTGGTTCAGTCCTTTAAAGGATTAGTTCCCCAGCCACAGCTTGGGTATGACAGTATTTTGAAAGGAACTATCTAGATCTGTAGTAAATTTCTTGCTTAAAATGCTTCTATATATTTTGTCCAGTGAGAATATGATTATATTCAATTAAAAAAGCCTTGGTAATATTAAGTTTTAAAAGGAAATCAATACGTTTTGTTCACTTGGTTGTATCATTATCACCTACCAACCTTTGGTGCTCATCATGGAGAGTTTCTGACCACACCAACCATCCCATTCTTCCAGATGCAACTAAACTGAGTGATGTGCTTTGGAAATGTGCCTGATGCACCACCTGAAGCACAGATAAGGCAGACAGAGTTCAGCACCAACTGTTTCACCCCAAAACCACATTGGGTTTAATGCTGTGGATTAGCCTTTGCCAGCTGTTAAACTCCCACCCAGGCTCCTGCTCACCCTCTGCTGTCGGCCAGGACGGGGTAGAAAGTACAAGTAACAAGAACAAAAAAGTTCATGGGTTGAGATAAAGACAGGGAGATTGCTTATCAGCCACTACTGTTGGAAAAATAGCTTTACTCGATGAAGTTAACACAGTTTTTGCCAACTAAAATAAATACTTAGTGATTTGGGTAGAGACAATCAAAAGCATGACACCAACAAATTTCCTCCCCGCTTTCCCAGAGGCTCAACTTCACTCTTCACTCCAGACCCCTCTGCTCGCAGTTCTGAGCGATGCAGGGAGTGGGATCATGCTCTGTACGCCACAGTGGTTCCTCTGCTGCTCCTTCCTTCTCACTTCGCTGCTGCTCCAGCACGGGCCATCCATGGGCTGCAGGGCATGTCTGCTCTGCCATGGTGAACCTCCTCCTTCCTTGATCTTGTTCCACACTCCCTACACTTCGCTCCAGTGCTTTCTACCCGTCGTTAAATATATTTTCACAGAAGCACCACACAGCTGATGGGTTCAGCTCTGGCCCACTGGAGCTGCCTGGAACCAGCAGCCTGGAGCCTCTTCCCACAGAACTTGTCCTTAAAGCCTTCCATTCCCCAAAACTTGCCACTTACATTTAATACAGGTCTGATTCATTTTCTGCACTAGACACTGAGCTTCAAGGGGCTACAAAGGACCTGAGCACCTCCAAGCCCTGCACATCTCTGCCTCATGTCACCCTGTACCAAGCACACATCCTGCACAACAGCAAGCTCCAGTCTCACCAACCATACTGTACCCGAGGTCATGCTCCCAAAACCAGGCAAACTTCCAGGGCAATACTAGCTTAAAAAATTTCCCTATCCCCTCTCTGTTTGCTCATTCCTGCTGCTCTGTGAAAATTACTTTTAGGCTTAATTATCCTAATAATATAGCAAGGAAGTCATAAAAGCTCTCAGCGCAGCCAACACACTGCAACAGGAATGAGCAGCTGGAGGTGGGAACATCCTGTATTGACATTGGCAATGAAACTCCTATACTACAGAACCACAGCAGTGTTTCTGTCCCAAACATTTGTCTTTTTGATTTTTTTCCTCTTCCACAAGAGAGTATTCCCCTTTCTCTTAATTAAAACAGCACCACCTGCCTTCCTGGGATACGTGAATGCCTCCTCATCACACTGATATATCTGACCAGGTAATGATGCTTTGCCTCAACAAGCATTAAAAGCTTTCCTGCCTCTCCTCCCACACACTTTGAGGTGGCTGAAGCTCCACAGTAGCCAAGCTGATTTAACTGCTGGCTGTTTCTCCCTTCATCCCACACACATTCCTGCCCTCTGTTCCACTGTGCAGCAGCCTGGAGCTTGTCACACCACACACCAAACCATTTCAGTGTTAACTCAGTTAAGAAGAAAAAAAAAAAGACATTAATTTTTGTCTCCACTGGGTCAGTGTCACGCAGTTGTAGCATGGGAAATGGCTCAGTGAGCAACCCCAAGTACAGGAGCTGAGTTAAAGGAAAGGAAAGGAATAAGGAAGGAGAAAGCAAATAAGGCTGGGAAAGGCAGCATTCAGAGCCGCTTACGGTGCAGCCAAACACAAGCACACACCTTTCCCTGCAAAGTGTCTCCACTGCCACCAAATGCTGCATAATCAGCCTGTACCTGGGCAAACACGCTTGAAACATGTACCAAAAAGAAACAAAGGCTATGAGCGGCCCTTGATAAAAACACCGTGGTAATCAACAAGTACCAATGTGAGATAATCCAACTCCTGCCAGTATCTTTTCTTTTAATGCTACTGCAGCATTTGGAAACAAAACGTTTGACATGAAGAAAGAATAACCAAATGCGCTTACAGCTAATACTCGATAACCAGAGTCTCTTTCTGAATCCCCCTGGCAGAAACCTATGGAGATTTTAATTCCACGGAAATCAGACTTTATAGATGCTTGCTAAATCCTGTATAACTTAATTTGGTACTCTACTCTTTCTCAGGGTTTGGACATAAATATAAACATGTTAATGGCTTTTCGGCTGGAGCTGAGTGTCTTGGGAGACTTACAAGGCAGTTTTCCTACCTCAGTTTATACTGTCAGCTGTGATGGATGTCAAACTGGATGTGAAAAACCCCCACTTTTCTCTTACAACTTCTGATATATTCACTGGACTTGTCCAGAATCGTGTATCTGAGAGACACTGTGAGCTGCTTTGCATGGTTGTGTCCATGAAAGCAACTCTCCCTCCTTCTACTCTCTTTCTCAATTTTACTGGCACGCAAATAAGCAGTGATTCATAAATAAGATGGTGTATTTTAGGTAATGAATCAACTTAAGCTAATGAAAACGTTTAAGAATGCCTGAAAGAATATTAATAGTGGCCTACTGCAGATAATTACACACAAATAACTTAATTTCATTTAACTAAATGATAATTCTTAGCAACTTTTTACAAAACACTCACCACAATGAAAAAAAAATTCTAATATTTTTCAAGCATGAACAAAGCCTGGATATCTCTCATCTAAGACTTTCCACATTCTGTGTCCTCTTGCTTTATATTCAACAGCAGGTTCAGAGAGATAGGAGAACAGAGAAGGAAAAGGGGAAACAGAAAAGCTAAAGTAACACTTCCTGGATTATTATGTTTTAATTAATGAGATGTACAATCTGTATTTCAAAATACTGTTAGCAGTTCTCTCTGCTCCAAAGTAGTAGTTTCAGAAGCATTTCACAAACTGAAGAAAGGACATGATAATCAGAAGCAGGTTTACAAATTCCATAAATTAATTTAAAAAGGAATAAGGAGGATTCTCTCTGCCACACATTTGGATTTCCAAACAGAAATGGAGTTGCTGCCGAAGGCATTTTTCAACCTCTGCTGTAAAATCTGAAACACTTTTCTCCTAACATTCTGTTTTCAATAATTAATGAAAGGAAATTGAAAACAAGTCATTGACTCTCAAGTCATGATCAATCAAGTTATGAAAGCGGGTTCGCCACTGATAACCATGTTCTATTAAATCCCACGCACTGCTTAACAGGCTGAAACCAAACACCTTCCCGAATCATAGGGAAGGCCATAGCTTTTTACACTGCAAACCACAATTTTAAACACCGCAATGCAATGGATTCTTTAAAATGGGGAAGTGGAAGGGTATGTGCAGCAGCAGATCTGTCAGAATACACTATGAAATTTCTTTGAAAAATAAACAAACACGCCCCCCACCTGATTTCTCAGCTACATGGTGTGTATCTGGTAAAGGAATGCTATGTGCTTGGCTGGGGCACTCAGCTGGCAACACGCTCAGCTGTAAGGTCACAGGGACCCTTCCCGAAATAACTGAAAGGTCGTAATTTCATAAAGTTACACAGATTGTGTTTTATTGTAGTGATAAACACTTAGAAGTAGCACCCCATTAAAAGCAGCAATTGTTCCCTCTTCTGTCAGCTCTGCACCATCTCTCCCTTCCCTTTGGTGCCAGTGCTTGTGCAACTGCACCATAAACAGAATCAAGGTATTGATCCACCTCGACTGCAAACAACCTTCTTCTTCCTCTCCCTTTAGAGCTGTTTTTTAGCCAAATTTGTTCTTTCTAGTCCTGGGAATCTGCACAAACACCTAAGAGCCCAATAGCATTGATAGCCTGGCAATAGAAACCAATGGCCAGATTACAGCAGCAATTCTCACCTCACAGCACCACTGGCTTATAATGTTTGACAATACATTAAATGCCAACAGACTGTATAGCATTGCTGTCCTTCTCCCAAAGGGTAAAGAAGTCAGAAAACTAGATTTCAGTGTTACCAGGGAATGTCAACTTTCAGTAGTTTTACGTTTAACTGCAATTAAAACTGAGGAACGAACCTGTAAATCAGGCCGTATTTCTTTTTGTCTCTCTGCAATTTCCTCTGTTTATGCATCCCTACAGATTTCTCACTAGGTGGCAACCCAGCCCCGGCTTTGATCTCCCTCTGCTCAGCAGCTGAGCACAAAAGCTGGCTGCACCAATTCAGCTGCAGAGATACCACTGAGAGCTGACTAATGATGATCACAGTTCAGACCTAACGAAAAAAAAAAAATCCACTCTAAAATAATTAAGGTACATCCAATGCTATCCTTTTATCCAGATGGTGTGGAAGACCATTCTCTCTATGCCCAAGGAGCCATTCGGGGCTGATGATCACACACCCAGAACTGCATGACACAACCAGAATACATTGCACTCACACAGTTCGCTCACATAAGCCAGAAGTTCTTTGTTTAATTCACAAACTACAACAGAGCAGCGAGTTTATTGCTCTGAAGTCCAGCAAGAAGCTTTAGAAAGCTAAAACCTGCAAATAGTTCAGCTTAAATCACTGGAATTTCTCCTTTTCAAAGGTTAATCGCACAGGGTAGGGATCTTCGTTTCATTTTTTTGTACATTTGTGCATTTCTGGAGGGTTCCTTTTGCTGCAGGTTGTATGTGTGTGTTCATAGTTTCTCTCCGGCCTTCGGACAGGGTAATGCAGGTATAACGTATCATCTCAGAATGTGCTAAAAGCATCATTTAAAATGTTATGTTCAGACTGGCATAACATTTTTACACCAAACTTTGACGTCTTTTGGCCAGAATTCACTTAGGCTGATCGAGTTAACTCAAGGTTATAAACTTTGCAGTCCTTTAAATGAGTTTTTAGTACTCCTGTACTATAAAATGTAATGACATTACATCAAGTAAGTGTCCTGAAAGGCAATGGGACATTATCAAGAAAAGAATGTTAGCTGATCCTGAAAAATTAAGTTATTTCTCTTGCTGATCACTCTAGCATTTGAAGGTTTGGGGGTTTTTTTGTCTTCTGTGACTTAGCCTTTACCTAAATGTAATGACAGGGAAATTTAATTTCTGATATTATCAAAGAACCTCAAATTTACAGGAAAAACTCTGGAATTTTAAAGACACAAAGGAAATCTATTCGTAACAGATGCAGCTAGTCTAGACAAGGTGTCTGTGACTCCTACTCGAGGAAGGGTTAACAACCCATCACACTGAGCTGCTGAACACTACCAGGCACAAGCAGCCCAAAGGCACTCAGGAGAGGGAACTGACTGCCTAGGATGCTTCTCCTACAGACAAAACCTACTCGTTTGCCTTGATCAGAGTTTCTTTGGTCTTGAACTGCCGGGCTCTGCATAACCAATACCAAACCAGTTGCACACTAATGCTAGAAAGGAAATAATCTGCTTTGCCCAAGTCTAGACAATCCATGCAAAACCAGCATTGAAAATACCAATCTGCTCTGAGGAATCTAATTCCACAGTGCCACGCAGCTCAGTGAGTGACAGTGGTGGAGCTGTGGTACCTGTGGCAAGGCAGCACAGGTCACTTTACAGCTTTTCTCAGGTAAAACAGTGCAAGTTGCAGTAAATGCTGCTGTAAGGGAGAGCCGAGTTCTGAAAGCTTCCCCCCACAGCACACAAACTCAGCACAAACAGCATCTACAATGCCCCCTGAGTAACAGATAATGATCTAGTAAATATAAGGATGATACCAATTCTGTCCAACTAGGAAATCCTGTGGTGGAGTGATATCTGAACGCTGGAGAACAACTACCTTAAAAGAAGTTCTTTTCTGGTTCAGTGACAGAACAATGTCAGGAACCAGAAAATGTTTTTAAGCAATAGCAGTCCAGGATACAAAATGAGCTAGTCTTGGTTTGTTCCACTTCTGCCCATGCTTCTCTTCACAATTATTACCAGAAGTCACAGATTTTTTTGCTTTCTTTGTAAACTGACACTTTATAAAGCAAGTTCCATAAAACAGGTGTGGTGTCTTAGTTCAGTAATTAAAAAAAAACCCCTCACTACAGAACGCATTCTTTACCAGCACTTTCAGGATTTCAACTAAGAAACAACAAAGTTCAACTAGACTTGTTGCTACTTATCAAATACCCACAAAATACTTTTACATATTGTCTATTAAGTTTGTAATGCTTTAAAGAGCACATTTGCCCCCTTCTGCTTGTGCAGTTGCAATACTTCTCCAAGACTCTGAAACCAGTGCTCTTAAATTATATCCCCCCCCCGTTCATTCCACAAAAATCAGATGTTAGTGGTGAAAGCAGTGCAGTTGAATTCAAACTCATGTCTAGCAACCCTCAGGTCACAGGTCCAGGAATAAGGTTTAACTTGCCCAACTCGTTTCAGATTGCACAGCAGGCTGAAGAGACTGCAAATCTTCACAAGCTGTCACTCATGCTTTTCGCTGTGAAACAGATGAAGCTGACAGAGGTAACATGTCCCCATATAGAGCCAATCCAATCACAATTTTGCCTATTAATTGATCAGAGTCCTATCACAATCACAGGTCATCAGAGAAATATTTTCTTTCATAATACTTACACATTTCTCACGATATATTATGAAAAAGGACAATTTCTCTTCACTGATACAGATACAAAGGGTTGTCTTCTTTAATCTCACCTAAGCATCAAGAAAATGGTATTCCATTTCTCTTCTTTACTTATCTGGTGCTGATTAAGAAACAAAAAGTACCTAAAATTCATACTTAGCAGAAGTTGAGTTAGAAACACTTAGGTCACCTAATCCAATCTGTGAATTTGAAGATTATGTCAGAAAGTAGGAGATATGGCCTTGGAAACAGCACATCTGCATGAAAGTTCTGAGCGAGCTTCCCACTGCCCCTGAAATTCCGGGTGATGCCAGCAGAGAGAATTACAACAATTTCATTCCCTGTCACAGGGTATTTCAGGGGACTCACATGGATCTACAAAGCCTTGCAGTAACCAGCTGGGGATAATGGACTGCTCCTCCTGCTAGGCAGAGCAGAGATTATTTAAGTACTTGCGGTCATAGCAGTTCATGTAAAACACTGATCTCAAACTGAATGAACCTTTCTCAGGTGTTAAAAGGTTTGACACAAATTTGTTCCAACAACTAAGCTGTACTATCTCACTCCTGCATGCCTGAGATCTATTTTCTTTCATTTGTGTCCAAATCTGAAATGATAATCAATTACAGTAAGAATAGTCTTTATAAATCCACACATTTTTCTTGCTCAAAAGTGTACGAGTAACAATAAGCTTGCATATATATGAAATTATCAAAGCATATATCCACTAATGATAATAATCTGCATCCTCTATGCAGAACAGCTTTATAAAAGCACTGGAAGAAACAATTAACAGGGCTCTTTGGTTAAAAGAAACACAAATTTCCTTTCCTCACAAGTTCAAATATCTGCCTAGGATAAAGAACATCACTGACATGATGGGGGAGATGGAAATGTAAAATGTAACACATCAGTCAGCTGAGTTAAAAGGGCCCTGACCCATTCCACAGATTCTTTAGACCACCTTTCCTGTCCGTACAACAAAAATCAAAACTCTCTCTTAACATGACAACATGACTTTCAGGTTGAATGCAGCATTGTCCAGATTCTGAAAATGACCTGAAGCACAGTGAATTGCACAAGATGTTCTCCCCAACCTTTGTTGAAGAAGGAAGCAAATACTAGTTCCAACGCTGACCTCCCTCCCCTCACAAACCTTTTGGTGAAACAACCTGTTCAGTGTGTCTCATGCTGCACAGCCAGTTCTTATATGTCCAAGATGCTGCAGACAAGCAACCAAGGCAGGGAGGGGTGTACATGCCACTACAGAAAGGGGATGAATTATGCACCTGTGGCTTTGACACAAAAAGTCAGATTTGCAAATGCAACAGCTGCTTATGCAGGTTGTATATGCATCTGCATCAATATTAAAAGTCTGCTCAGGTCTAGAATTTATTAGCTTAAATGCAGTATATGCATAGCAGCTATGCTGCCTCAGGGCATGATGATACAGTATAATCTCTGCCAGTCAATACCTGGATTAATAAACCATGATGGACTTGAGTTAGCTCCATGTAAGGTCACTTGAAAGCCACAGGGACCCTGATTCTTGAGGGTTTATTAGCTCAGCTAAACACAAGCTGTGGATATGCTAATACACGCTCCCAGAAACGGAGTGCAGGAAAATGGGGCTGATCCCCTGCAAAGGGTCAGTTCTGGATGGGTGCTAAGCTAGAGCTCACAAATCTGGACAGATAATAAAAGCACACTGTACATGTTTGGATTTGTGCACCCACATGCTTTTAAACTGTACCTGTACTATTGCATTCTTTTTTTCTTATTAGCTACAGTACCTCAGTCTCCATTTACCATGGAGAAGTAAGACTTGGCTGCTTAAATCATCCTGTTGCATAAATCTTCATTCACGAACAACTAATTAGGGAAATAAAATGGCCTCGGAGCACAGAGAAATTAATACAATTTATATATATATCCTATGTCATACCTATTAGAGTCAGTCTGGAAAGCCTAATTCCTAGGTAAGCAGGATTTAAAAAGTGAGCAAACTGCATCATAACATTCTTAACCTGAAAAAAGAGAAATTAAAACTCAACACATTTTTATACAACTTTGAACCTTTAGCATTGAACCTGAGCCTAAGCTTTGAACTTTTCAGCATTCTTGGAAATGCATTAAATTAAATGAAACCATCTTTCCTCTTCTGTTTTCCAAGTGCCACAGAAAATCATGAAACTGGAATCCACTTAAACCTTCTGTTACCACAAACAATATTATTCAAGTGATACTTGTGCCAACTTAAAAACAATCACAGACACAAAAGTGCTGTGAGCTGCCAGCAATGAATACTGGAATCAAAGAAGGATGGAAGCAGACAACAACACATCTGTCATAACCCGCCTTTAAGAGTTTTTGCAAAAATACATGTCCCAAAAGCGTAAGAAGTTATATACCAAGTTAAACTTTGAGGACAGTTACCATGGCCTATGGATTTTAATGAAAACATTGACTGAACTTTAACTTACTGTTTGCAAGGTTAAATGTAAAAACTGCACAAATGTAACAACCATTTCTCTTACAGACTATTTTCTTTGTTTTGCTGGTTTTTAACTGCAAATTTATTGTCAAGCTCCCACAATACTGATAAAATTCACATGACAAAAATTCCATAAAACCTGTAGCCTGCTAATAGCAATGAAATCTGATTCATTGTCTCTAGTTTGGAAAAGGATTTAAAAACACAAATCTATTAATTACCCATGGTATAATTACAAAGCATAAAAAACTGGTAAAAGTCTACAAAAGCTCCAATTTTGCAATGTTAAAAGTTCAATAATTTTCTTCCTCTTCTACTATACAAATACCCCACGTTACTGTAACACATTTTGTCTATAATGCCCTGATACTGCAAGTTACAAAACCTTCAGCAGTAACTGATCTTTGAGTTGAACTCTGGTCACTCTCTGAATGGTTAAAATCTGTTGGAGAACGGACTTGGCCACCGCAATACGGTATCAGGGCAGTATTGGATGAAAGGGAAAAGAAATTCGCTTTCTATCACCTTTCACGATCTGAGGAGTCACAGAGCTGCAAGAGCATCCCACAGAGACCTGCCCAGACAGCAGGCTTAAGCAAGGCCCAGAACAGAGCTGGCTTGTTTGAACAAGCTTTCTTGAGCGCTGATACCTGAAACACACCGCCCTTCTCAGAAACACTTCAGGCAGACAGAATGAACCCCACTGCTGTAACAACCAAGGCAAAACACCTGACCTCAGAACCCTTTTCTGGGTCAGCCTTTGTGCAAAAGCCTCCAGACCAAATGAAAATGGGAATTTACATCTCAATAGTGGAGGAACAACATAAGTTATTCTACAAAAACAAAACAGCTCCTTTGTCCTCCCCACACCACTTCAGAGGACTGACAGCTATCAGGATCACCAGTTACACAAACAAGTAACAACACATATCACATTGCAAAGAAAATTAGGTGCTAGGTAATCGTAGTCCTTAAAATCTCTAAACTCTGTTGGGAATTGGGTCCTTCTACAGTTGGTTCAACTTTTCCTATAAGAAAATGTCAAAGCGAACACCAATTAACTTACTAATAACACGACAAGACTGTCTGCTGCCAGACAGGCTCCATCCAACTATGAAAGGAACAAGATTCCTTAAGCTCTCACAGCCCCAGACAACTGCAGTGGAAAGGTCAATCTGTAGGAATACAAAGCCAGAATCTATTCCACTTGTCAAGGTAAGGAACTCTTACTTTCCCCTCCTTAATTAACAAAACCACACACAAGTGGCACCCAGCACCTACAAAACATAAGTGGGGCAAGTGTGGGGTGATGCACAGCCCAGAAATTTTGTGCCAGCTGATACAGGAGGACACATTTCTGAGCCATATGAAGCAAATCCCAAAACCAGCATTATCCCAGCAAAACCAGTGCCCTCATGTTTATCAGTTCCTACTCATTACAGTGATCTCAGAATTAGACTAAGTGTAATTACCTTCTGGTTTGGGCTACTGGGTCATGAACACAGCCCTCAAACTGCAGAAACAAAGAATGTACTGGAACTGAAGGTACACGGCTTTTACTTGGAAGAGTAATCACAAATACAGAAAAACAAAGGACTTCAGAATCCTCTTCACCTGACACAACATTCTTCTTGATAGAGCCTTCAAGAGGAGCTACTTCTCTCGGGCAAATCCAGCATTCATTTTACAAGAGGCAAAAGTGATAGTGAAGGGCAGTGCTGAGAGCAAGGGGAAATAAAGTTACTGCAATGTCACATGAGGATACAGATTTGATTCAGGATATGAATCTGCCTTTCCATCAGCAAACACACTGTCACCACAGCATGACCAGCCCTAAAGCTCTGTTCTACAACATAACACTTCTAAATACTAACCCAGAAGATACCCAATTGTATAAAGAGACCATCTCTCCCCATCAGGTTTTATAACACTTAAGAAATCAATTTTTCTTGCAGTAGTTGTTACAACATGGAAGAGTGAAAAAGGTTTCAAAATGTAAAATATTTTTATTAAAAAACCCCTCCCAGAACAGATATCAAAAGATATTTTTTCCTCCAAAGATCACTGCGTATCTTGGCACATGTAAGTGCCCTCAGACCAGCATTTGCAACTCAGATTAGCATGCCCTGAGGCTGTGAACAGCTTCGACTGCTACTGTACAGCCCATAATTCCTCGAAAGTTACTAAATACAACAGAACCAAGGCAGAGGTTTCTCCTGTGCTGTAAAACACACAGGGACAAGCAACGAGCAAAACAGTGCCCTGCGCTGAACTCCAGCTGTATTTGCCCTGCAATCCATTTACCCCAACCTTACCTGACAAGAGCAAATCACCACATCTTCACAGAGGAGTGAAAAAGCAAGACTGGCAAGATCAAAAAGAGAAAAAAAAATCATATAAATGCATATAAAAAATGGGGGTTTATGGGTGTGAGGGGGTGTATTAGGCATAACTGGCAAGGTGTTGTTCCGAAGGTAGCAAGGGGCTGCCGGGGTGCCTTCAGTGGGAATAGCTGGGGGGGTTCCCTGTGCCAGACGCAGCTGGCCCTGGAATGGACCCACCACAGGACACAGCCAAGCCCCATCAGCCACACGAGCAGTCCCTCTGAACCACAGGATGTAGAAAGCCTCTGTGAAAACATATTTAAAGAGGGCAGTAAACAGAAAAAGAAACACAGGAGAAAATAAAAGCAACAGGGCCAGAGGGGGAGGAGTGAGGAGCCAGAAAAAAGAAAGGAGCAGGAGGAGGGCAGGCGCTGGAGCAGAGCAGCAGCCCCAGCAGGGAGCAGGTACAGCTCCAGAGGGGCTGCTACTGCTGCAAGAACCAGAACGTGCCCATTCCACTCCCGTGTGTCCAGGGCCACTCTGAAGGGATCCAGTGCTACCTGGGGCCAGTGGGATGGAGACCAGGAAGGAGGAGGCAAGGGATCTTTTGGCTAAGCTTGTATGTATTTGTTTCAATACAAGAATCAGTAATTAAAAGTCTGCTAACTGATGATAAATTAATTTTTTTGGAATTCCCTCCAAATCAGTAAGCTCTTCTTTTGGCTATGTGATGGGGGAGGGAGGGGATGATGACATGAAAGGAGCAGATCCCAGCTGAACGAGCACCTTCAGTAAAGCAGGCAGTGCCCTTAAGGGGAGTTAATCATACAGACAGACCAACACCAACAAAGCAGAACATGACCAAATAGAGGAAATTGGGAGCAAAAAGCCTGGCAAGTCCAGAAAATTTCTAGAATGGAAACACATATTTGGAAAACTTTAATTGATATTGCTGAACAGTCCTACCAAATAGATTGGAACGCAGATAAAGGTAGAAGCTTTGATAAGATTTGAAGCTTTCTCCTCTCACTCCATTGTCACTGTTACCTTGTGCATGCCCTTTCTCCAGTTAGCTTGCTTGTTATTTAAGGCAAAAAGAAAAGCAGAACAATGCCTACGAGCTATTTAGGAAAGAACTGAGGTAGCAACCACAGCTATTTACAAGACATGCTCCCACAGTTCCTACTCCAACCCCAGATTGCATTTCTGTGTTACACAGTCACTGGTAGTCAGTCACTCTTACAAGAAGTGAAAATCTCTTCTCTTTCCTAAGCATCCCATAGGGGATTATCTCAGAATCTAGAACAACACACAGCATACAGATATTCCTCTAAAGAGAATATCAGAATTCCCAACTGAATAGATTCAAACTATGCTTGCTTGCATTTTCCCCATAACAAGGTAAGTGTTCAACCCTAGCAGGTTTCTAAATGAGGTGCACTTAAAAAATGAAGCAAGCCAATAACAAGACAGTAAAGACTTTAGAAGACTTAGGGTGCAAGTCCTCTGTTTACCTTTCTTTCCAACTGCAGTTAAAACAAATCCATCCAAAGGTAAAAAAAGTACCAGACCCAACACAAATGAGGCATCAGGACTGCAGAATAAGTAGCCTGGAATGAAGAAGCAGGGCTTTCTCTCCCCCTTCAGCAGCCAGGAGCTGTTCAGTCATCTCAGGGATGCTCACCCACACCCTGCACAGATGGTGAGTGGCAGCCAGTAGTCCTACATGTTAGCATCCTACATTTCCAGGGAACACCACTCTCTTTACTGGTTTTCCCTTCTAACAGATAAGCTTTTGAGAAGTGGAGATGGTGAGTGCCCTGTCACCCTGGAGCACAAGAAGAATACTGGTTGTTGTAAAAATACAACATCAGAGATTAAAAGCTTCTTTCCAAACATGTTAGCCCCACTTGTCCAGCCCTGTGCTGGAAACACAGCTCCAGTTTGGCACAGCTTTTCAAAGAGCTACGAGGATATGGCAATGATAACCTGTAGAGACCTGAAAACAGTGATGTGTAACACGTACATATTGTAACAAACATTTTTGTGGTTGCAGCTTGGATTCAAACACTAATTTGATTTGGCAAAGGAAAAAATCTACTTGCTCAGGTAAAGTAGTATTTTATAAGTCATTTTCCCTATCTATAATGTTATAAACTAAGACAGTATTTTCACCATGATCTGCAATTGTTAATTGTCACTATATCACAGTCAATGCTAAAAGTGACAGACATTAAGAAATCTGTAACTGGTTCTGTCACAGTAGATAAAACAATATATTTTTTTTACCTATCTTTATTTAGTTAATCTTCTGAGAAACCAGAGGAAATCAAGAAGCTTGGGTTTTATATTGCTGACTCTGCTAGTAACTTTTGTGGAACTTAGGATATATCTTTAAAGTAATTTCTCAGTTACGTAAGGTATTAAAAATAAATCCTTGTTTAAGTGCCTTAACAAATGCTAAGACATTCTGAAACAACAAAACGTAACTTTTAAGCACCAGTCTCGTTTGTAATTGGGCTTTTCCTTCTACAGCCACTTCAAAAAACAGAAAAAAACTGACCACTGAACAGGCAAAATAAACACACAGAACAAACTCTCCCCCAACCGAGAAACACACCATAAATCTTATTCATATATGAAGTGATCTTAAAAAACAACCCCCAATAAAAATCTCTGCCATGGATTTTAAGTTAACCAACCATAGGTCACAGCATTTTTATTTACACTGCCAATTTACTTACTGTCACTGTGTATATTTGTTGGTTGGATTCATATTAGGAAATCAAGTACATACAATATATTCAATGTGAGTAGACTGTCCCTGATAAGTGTCATCATGAAAATAAATGACTTGTAGCTGGAAAATGCTGTGCCATAAAGTGCTGTTTCAGAGTGCTCAGACTGCAGTAACACACTGAGCTGTTTGTAACAGGTCTTTCTCCTAAAGCCTCTGGCACTTGAAAACCCCCAAATTGCTACAGCCCTGAGGAAATTCAAGTATCTTGCAGTGGCTAGTTAAATATGATATAATATTCTCATCCTTCTATCGTCTAGGTAGTTAAAAGATAGAAGTGTTTTAAAGTCATACATCTTCCATTCCATTACTGTGAAGTAGGAGAATGACAAGTGTGTCTCAAATACTTAAAAGTTACTGGTTATACATGTAGTAGTTTTAAAACACAGAATCAGAAGGAAATTCAATGCAGTATTAAAGATAAAATTTGAATAATGTAAAATATTCATTAAGGTTTTCATCAAGTGGATTTTTACCCTAAATGTAACTGTAGAGACAATAATTTATTTTTTGTACCTAACTTCTTTCATTCTATTAAAATAAGTAAAATATTGGAAGGCAACTGATGGTAGAACTCAAACAGCAGATAAAATGTAGCAAGTCTTTAAGAAATAGAATTGAGTTCACAGGTCTCCTCAGGACTTTCAGGTCTTTGATTTATTTAAATTAAAATGCTTCTCTTTATTGGGAAGCTAAAAAGCTCCAAAATTCTACTGTATGTTATCCAAGATGTATTTTACAAGATAGCTTCCAAACACAAGTACTTCCACCTGCCTTCATATCAAGAAGACCTACTCGTTTTTCTTAACATCTCTTCCTTTTCCTCCAAAGATTTTCTTTCTTTGAAAAGATTAAAAAATACTTATTTTTTTCCTCTTCTGAAGCAGCTCTTACTCTGGGAAACAGCCAGTGCTTGGCACTGTGTACAGAGGGACCAAACCCACCAACCTGCACTCAGGCAAGGCACGTACCTCTGCATCTGTAGGAGTTAATATGTGCTAACATGACCTAAACTATTTAATTCTCATGAGCAACTGACATACTGACACACATCCTGAACTTCCTGCTCAACGTATTTCTATTCTTCCACATAAGGACATACTATGGAGATCTCTCAACTTCTACACACTTCATGTATTATTCGTAACTATTTACTGATGCAGATGTTAGAATTAACATTTCCGTGGAGATCAGTGTTTGGTTTCTACAATGCCAGTAAAGACTGTGCTAGTTTGTCACTGGTCTTTAGCTTTACCATTCTTTCCATGCTTCATTTTTCAGTTGGAAGACCAGTTATGTGGTAGGAGGGTTATATTATGTGTGTTTGTTTTAGTGAAGTGCCCTTACAATCGGCAGTGCGTAACTGGTGGAGGTAACACCTTCTATGTACAAAACTTACAGCAGTTGATATCAATACTTGGGTAGTTATTTTGTATTTTCTTAAGCAACTGATTATGAAGTAGCCAAGATCTAAAACCATTTTGGTTAAAGGTATGCATTTTTGTTTATCTTTTGTAATTTTCACAGAAGCACAGAATGCTTCTGTGGTTGGAAGGGACCAAAGTGGGTCTTCTGTCCCAACCTCCCTGCTCAAGCAGGGTCCTCCCAGAGCACACGGCACAGGATTGTGTCCAGATGGTTCTGGAATATCTCCAGTGAGGGAGACTCCACACCCTCTCTGAGCAGCCTGTCCCAGTGCTCTGTCACTGCACAGGAAAGAAGTTCTTCCTCATGTTCAGGTAGAACTTCCTGAGCATCAGTTTCTGCCCACTGCCTCTTGTCCCATTGCTGGGCACCACCAGGAAAAGCCTGGTCCATCCTCTGACACCTCCCTTCAGATTCTTACAGGCATTGATGGTTTCCCCTCTCAGTTTGTCTCTTCTCGAGGCTGAACAGGCCCAGCTCTCTCAGCCTTTCCTCATTAATGAGATGCTCCAGTCCCCTGACCATCTTTGTCACCCTCTGCCGGATGTGCTGCAGCAGCTCCATGTCTCTCTTGTCCTGAGGAATCCAGAACTGGGCACAGCACTCCAGGTGATCCTCACTAGGGACAAGTAGAGGGGCAGGATCACCTCCCTTGGCCTGCTGGCAATGCTCTTCCTAAAGCACCCCAGGATCCCATTGGCCTTCCTGGCCCCCAGGTCACCCTGCTGGCTCACGGACAGCTTGTTGGCCACCAGGACCCCCAGGTCCTTCTCCGCAGAGCTGCTTCCCAGCAGGTCAGCCCCCAGCCTGTCCTGGTGCCTGGGGTTATTCCTCCCCAAGTGCATGATCCCACACTCACCTCCACTGAACTTCAGACAATTCATCTCTTCCCATTTTTCCAACCTGCTGAGTTCCTTCTGAAGGGCTGCACATCCCTGTGGGGTATCAGCCACTCCTCCCATCTTTGTGTTGTCAATTACTGGTTGTGTCATCCATTTTACTGATTTTTGAGCAAGTGCTTTTAGTTTTGAGCTGGAAAAGACATGAGACTAATACCTGATGTGAATGGTTTTTGTTCTGTACCTATACAGAAATTATTATGATACACAGACATACATATACACTACATATTAAAAATATGCCTCCCCCTTCTAAACGCTATAATTCTCACTCTCACCCTGTTATCTAGGGGGCCCATCAAGGTTTTCTAACACATCTTTACTTTTGCAAATTTCCACTGCCTATAGTTCAAAACCACATTTATGACAATTTAATAAAAATATCAGTCCCTGCAGAAAAGCTCCAAGTAGAACATCTGAAGCTGATTTGTGAGAAGATTACCCAAGATCATGATGTATCTCGCTCAGCAGAGAAGTCTGAACAGTACAAAAGAATAGGAATCTTTGGATCACAAACCATGAATCTCACTTTTGGAGAACAAGTATTTTAGACAAGATTTGCACAGGATATACACTGCCCCAACCATAAACCACACAACCCAAATGTCCCGCTGCTATGGCAGGACACAGGTTTGCAATTCTAACATGAAAAACAGGTTGACGCTGCACAAGGATTATTCATCATATCACAGTGACATATATTTCTAGATTCACGAAACAACAGAACCCACCATTTAAGAGTCAAAGAAGGTTCTCTTTGGATCAATGAATTAACAGAAATTGCAGCTCAGCTGCAATTGATCTTGAGTTTTGTTGATTGCACAAACCAGAACAGAATACACACTCGCATGGAAACAGAAAATATTTGAAAATACAGCTGATGCTTATTATCTTCCCTGCGTGCAACCAGCCTGAATGACGGCAGGCACGGTTAGAGCCCATTTCTGAACTACTGGCTGGAATCAGGATTTGTTAGAGGAGCACAGACTGCGTACAGAGACAACTGTTTTGGACAGCATTTTCATTTCTCAGAATTTGGACATCTCTCATGAATTTTGCAAAGAGACTACAGACAACAACTTTTAAGAGTGAAGACTTAGGAGTGTTTTCAAAATAAATATTTTTAATAGCATATTTACAGATTTTTTCTATAAATTTAATTATGACTTTGCTTGTTCTGTGATTTATGCTGAACCACAAGCTCTATCTGAAAATGTTTTTCCTAAATTGAAAGATTCTACTAGGAATTTAAAGTTTAATTTTCAGTGAAACTTGCATTCTAAATAGCTGGGAGCTCCCAGGTACAGATCAACACATTTAAATGACTGACCAGTCATTTTTGCACAGACTAAGCAGAAGTGATGCTGAAGAACAAGTCTGTACGGAAGTTTTCCTGAATTAGGAAACATCCTTAATGACTTGAGATGACCAAAATGTGCATAAACTGAGTGTATTTCTTTGGAAAAGTTGTTTGGTATTATATACCACCTAACAGACTCACTAATTATTTCAGTAAAGAGTTTAATAAAACAGTTCGTAAGCTCTATTTTATATATGCAAAGAAGAATTAACTTTCAAGTGAGAAACCATATTCACTGACTTAAATGAAATGAGGTTTAAAGAAACTTTTCATGGTAAGAATCATTTGCATTGGTCTTATTTTCTTGTTCAAAAATGTGAACATGTTTTCTTGTTCCACATCTATGGAAGTGTGATATAGAATCATAGAATGGTTATAAACATCATAAACATCATCCAGTCCAAGCCCCTGCCATGGGCAGAGTCATCTCCCACTAGCCCAGGTTGCTCAGAGTCCCATCCAACTGGCCTTGGACACTTCCAGGGATGAAGCATCCACAATTTCTCTGGGTAACATGTTCCAGTGCCTCTCATATGAGGTGAGAGAAAAGATTACAGCAATGTTACTACAGTAGCACTTTTCAGTCAACTATGATTACTTAAAAAAAAAAAAGTCAATGGCATACTTGGTTATACAACAAAATAACAGTCAAATTATCTATTATCTGCTGCATAAATTCTGTTTAGTGTTAATTACAGAATTATTTCAGTATTACATGTGCTCTAAGAATTTCAAGATACAGCAATTTTTTAATTAGCACTCTAATATGTTATTCTTAGAATGCATAATTATTAAAATGACAGTTAAATACACTTGATATAATTGCATTTTGAAACCTACAAAGGGTACCAATTCTGTTTAAAAAACTGGGAGATGTGCTGACTGCACTTGCTGCTTCCTCAAAAGCAGTTTCATGATAGTGTTACATAAAGACCTGATCTGGCAATGAGCAACGAGTCCACGGTGGTTTCAGCCACTGAATACAATAGTCATTTTTACAATGTTGGCACTACAGTGAGACCAAGAAGAGATGAACAAAGCTATCAGAGCAGTGTGTAGCCAAGTAGTAAAGATTAAACAAGAGGAAGAGGTGTGCTCCTGCAAAGCCATTGTGTGTTCAGGGCTGTAGTAAATCCAGGAAAACCAGATACATATTAAAGGCAAGGGACTGAAGTCAAACAGCAAACAAAGCTGTCCTTGTTTTAGAGACTGATTAGGAGGAATAAAGAACCAATTGACTGCAACGCATAAAAACGTAACGATTTGCCTTCTATTTAAGCAATAGTGCATAAAAAATTAGGTAAATATTCTTATGTGCTTTAAAGTGGGTGTAATAAATTCCCTGCTGAAGATGGAAAAGGAAAGTATTACATCAACACTGCTGTGAACACACTTGCGTCAATACTTCCAGAAATATGTCCTTCAAGTAAAACAATTACATACAGCTGATCTTTATAACTCTTTGTTTATGATCTTGATGAAACACCGTATTTCCCAAAAGAAGATCATATTTGCTTCTCTGGACCCATCAATTTTGTATGTGTGACTCCAAAAGAGGTCAAAACAATAATTTGACAATTAGTACCGCACTGCTGGAAGCCTGTATCAGGGCACAGGCTAGAAAATGCTCAAAAAAATAATATGTATATATATATATAATGCTGTATTTTACACTTAAATAATTACATGGTGCGTGTGAAGTGTTGCCCAAGACTGAATTCTGTATTTCCAGCCAGAAAAAAATGTGCACCATTTCTGCCATGAACTAATTTCCAATAGCAAGAAAAAAAAGGAGTCCTGAAAAACAAACGCTTGTTATGTTCTCATGCAATCCTGGGATTCATTGTCTCTATTATATGGTTAATCTGTTTCCACACTTATAGAAATGTCTTCCAGGAAAAAAAGGCATGTTCCATCTCTTATGTTACATTTCTGCACAGAATTATTTAATTCTAATGGCACTTTGTTTATGAAAGTGATAGCGGAACTATACAAGTTAGACATTTATGAAATTTGTACATACAAATGAGTAGAACTGAACTTAAAACCAAACCTGCCTGTGGCTTCTCCAGAAAATGAAAAGAAGAAAACTCAAAGTTCAACAAACGAAGACTTAGGTAACATTCCCTGTACCAAAACAGGAATAGTTTTACCCTCGTGAGAAAGAAGTAGAACTAAGACAGGAACTATGCATTCCTCAAAGAGGCAGATTCTTGAAATGACAAACATCAAAAGTGACTTCCAGCATCAGTCTTCAAGTCCTGCTGATAGGCACAAACTCTATTACAGGTCCCTTCCATCATGACCTTGACACTCTTTAAAAAAAAAAAAAAAGAAATCCTAAAAAGTATTATTTTTATATTGAATTTTGTATCACCATAGGTACATGGTTAATTCAAATGCTTCCTAGCTTTTTACTCCAACCTGCTCTGTTGTTTGTACAGCACATAAACTATGGTTGTATTTAAAATACCAGCAACATGAACTCTGTAACAGGCAGCTACCTACATTTTAAACACCTTCTTTTCAAAATTCCATATTTGTGCACTTTCTTATGAACAGACCTGTCACTAATAACACGTGACTTCTGCAGTGCATAAAGAGATGCCTCAGTCTCTTCAGTACCAAGACATACACACCCTATGAATCTTCAAGAAAGGTCCTGCGTAACACATCTGCAACACCACAATCACTAAATACTTTGATTATAGTTTCTCATAGGGTTAAAATGATAATAGAAACAAAACCAAAATCAAGCTGATGCAGCTTTTCATTTTCTGAAATAGCCTCACGTGTTCTATACTCAATGAAATAAAACCTATAATGGTGCTGTCTTCATATTTTCACTAGATCACAGAAAAGCTGGTGGGAAGTGACCTCTGATGGATACTGGATCCAACCTGGACTTGAAGTGAGGTTCCTGCTAACACTAGGTCAGGACAGCTGAGCTTTCATTGAGCAAAGTCTTGAAAACCTTCAGGCACAGAGGCCCTGTGACTTCTCTACTTCAAGCAGTCGCAGACAACGTTATAACACCCTCTGAGCCTTCTCTTCACCAGACTAAACAAGCCCAGCTCCCCCTACCTCTCTTCGCCCATCATGTGCTGCAGAGTCCTGAGTATCTCGACAATCCTTGGCTGGGACCTTTCCCATTCTTTAGCATCCCTCACCCTGTGGAACGCCCAGCTGAGTGTGAGCCCAGTAATGCCACACTTCCCTTGATCTGTGAAAGATGGTACAACACAGAACTGACAACTACCAGAAATTCCAGATTAGTTGGTATTTCTAAATCAAAGGCAATGAGTCACTCACTCTTTCTTCAAATCCAGCCTATATATGGTGTAATACCACAAAATTTGATGACATATGATTTGTAGTATTTTATACTCAAAGGAGATGAGCTCAACACTGACAATATATTTCTCACTGAAACCCTTGGAAAAACAGGGAGGGATGTGCAGAATCTTACACACAGATCCTTTGGTGAAAAATAAGCTGTGATTCACCACAGCCTTCCTGTATCAAAAGTTAAAGATATTGTGTTGTGCAACTTTACTCAGAACTAAACAAAGCCTTTCAAAAGAACTGCCCTGGTAAAATGATTTTAAAAATCCAAGTCTAAATTAAATAAATAACGAAAGAACCCTAAACCAACAAGGGTAAACCATGGAAGGAAATAAACAGAACAAGAGTAAGGTCTCAACTGGAAGAAAATCACTCACAATCTGAAAATATTTCTGGGAAAGGGACTGTGGATCCTTTGCAGAAAACAAAACAACCCCAACAAAAACATGATGACAACTTTCACAGTTTTTTCCCCCCAGTGAAATGATTTTGGAATTCTTCTCCTAAAGTGGAGGATCCATAGCAATGCCAGTTTTGATTCAATTATCTTGCCCCTCTCAATGTCAGAAGCAGGCCAAGAACTATATTTAAAACACTTCTCTATTGGCTACAGTTTTGCTCACTGTCACAGACAAAAGCATTCTGCAGACTGTCTTCACAGCTTTCTTCCAGAAAAACCAATGGAGTTCTAAAGGAAACCCTAATCTTTCCTTATCAGCTTATCTATTCAGATTCACAGTGGCTTGCGTGCATACAAACCTGTGTATCAACCATGTATATAAACCTAATAAATGAGGTGTAGCCTATTAGGTGGTCATCGAAGTCCTGGTAATCACTTTCTTGGCGAGGACATTTCTGTAGTAACGAACTACAAGTAAGTGAATCTAATACATGTTGAATTAAATCTTAAGAAACAACCTCAAAGAGACATGCACTGTAAGCACAAAGCACCACCATTCTTTAAATTACTTTAAAAAACACTCAACATGTTACACAAAAGCAGTCTGGCTTTAAGAAAAGGCAGATGAATAATGTGTAGTGGCTTTTATTAGGCAGCAAGGAGCTGATCACCATTCTCTTCCTAAGAAATGGTGCTTGCACTTAGAGATATTTGGTGTTAGAACAGCTAACTAAAAATCAGATACATAAGCCATGCAAGGAAAAGTAAAAGAAAGAGAAAATGCACGGGATGCAGAGAGAGCAGCAGAAGAAATGGACAGTCAAACTAACTATGGTGTGGGCTGTGACAAATTCAGAAATAACGAACACGTTTATTACACTTTTCTATAGCGGAAGTTTTGAGTATAACAACTAAGAGCTCTTTTTGAAAAAAGGTTTATTTACACTGATACATTTTTTAGACCTCAGTGAATCTCCCACTATTCACTTCTGAGAGCATCAAGTACTTTTCCACATGGATTCTCTAAAATGCACAAAATAAACTTTTATGTCTAAAGATATTCAACCTTCACATTTTTTCTATCTCTGCAATATGAAAGCTGAGTGAACTGTAGTAGAATCTGTCAACATGTGAAATATCCAACATTAATCCAGCAGATCACGTGGCCACTTGAACAGTGACAAGGTGTCAATATACTTCATTAATACGGTTGAATTACAACAGCACAGAGATTGATGACACACAATATGCAAGTCCATGAATACTAATACATAAATCCAATAGAATTTAGCCCAGATTAGATTTGCTAGCTGTCAGGCATCGTTACCTAGCATTAATTTTTCCCCCTATTATCAAACCACTGCAGAGATGCACAGAGACATAAAAAGCACTCGAGATGTCTCTGTCTATACATGCTATGAGTACTGAGCAGCCTTATGGAAAGAAAGCTATACCAGATAAAAGGTTGTCTTGTGAGCTGGTGGCTGCTCCATCATATAGCACAAATACAGAACCAAGTGATAAACACATTAGCCTACAGAAGCTTTCAAGCTGGATTGTTTTTGTTTCTGTGGTAAGGCAGATACCATTACTGTAAGACATCACTATTTTTTTTTAATGAATTGTTCAGACTAACAAATAGTCTTTTTAAAACATATTTGGTGTCCAACTGGCTCAAAAATTAAAGGAATAAAAAAATTATATCGAAAGGAGTTTTAAATTAACTCTTTTTAAGCACAGTACTGCTACGCCTAAATTGTCTTTTTACACAGTATTCAAACTGTACTGCCCCACAGACTACACACAGACTGTTGCTACCAACACCACAGAATCATGTGTCTTAATATTACAAATCTAACACATAACAATTCAAAATGCCTCCAAAACAACAAGAAAACTCACAACGACAATCCACTACCAAAACCATAAAACAAACAAAAAACCACCAAACCCAGAAAGCATTTATGATCTGTTAACTCAATGACCTGCTACCTTGAATTATAACAATATAACACAAGTGGAATTGAAAAATACCCAAAATTTCCCAATATACTCCCAAACCTTTTCTTTAGACCCAGGCAGCTAATGTAAACCCTCAACAGCTATCCTTTTTTCAGTCAAGCTATTATTACTGCTGGATTTTCTTTTCCTCATGATGAATCTCTACTCTTTTGTCTACTACTTCCTTCTCCCTTTCAGAAGTTAGAGCATGGCCCCAAAAGGTTGAATTTTCCTGTCACGGAGCAAAGAAAGCAATACTCCACTAATGGCAGAAATGTGTCCTAGTTGAAATGAGTAGCTAAAATGAGGCTCAGAAAAAGACTAGAATATGGGCAGAACTTCTTTAAATGATACCAAATAATTTTGGTAAAAATTCATTAGCTCAGAATGCAATAGTTTGGTATAACCTGTCAAAAATAATGGAGCTAATCACGAGCTGAATATTATAGAAACCGCAGCTTATATTTTGTTGGAAGTCTAGAAAAAAGAAACCAGCAATGACATTATCAGATTGAACTGAAAATATGCAGTAAAGACCTGTAATTTACCTTGAAAATCCAGCTAGTCGTTAAGGCTTAAGATACTGCTTGCTGTAACCACCAACAAAAGTCATTGACCCTTTTTGGCTGCTGAACTTGGGTTCTCAGATGGGACATGTGGAATTCCTCAAACATATTACTGTACAAAAGACTACGATCTCCAGAGAAAATATCCAGGACATGGAACACACAGAGACTGTCATTCAGTTGACAATGCTCCATGTGGTATAAAAGGAGAACTTTATGCACACACAGATTGCATGTTTAACTTGTAAAACATACATTGTTTCACTCTAAAATAGGAAATGTTAGACTTACAGCAGTTTATTTACACTGTAGGAGTTCTGCAGCATTGTTTTAAAACCCTGACGATATAAAAAACTTAAAAGTTTTCACCCATTTATAGCAAATTACTTGCTAAATCTAGACTAGTAAAACCAAAACTCCCATGTTCTTACTTTACTTCCTTTGTATGCTTTTTTGGACTCAGAATTATTTTCTTCTTTACAAAATCCTCATTCTTAAAAAACTCAAAACTAAACAGAAATAGAAATGGCTTAGACCTATTTATCTTTCTGACATTTATTATTACCACTGAATAGCTGTAGGAACTACTAAAGATTAGAAATGCACGCACTAATATAAGACCTTGCTTTAAAACTTCTATGAAACGTAAAACAGAAAGGATTTTAAACAAAGCAAACATAGAAAAGGTTGGCAAATCAAAACACGTGTCTGCTGAGAATTTGCCCAGTTATTAGTCCTTACCTTCTGTGCTTAATCCAGGGCTGGAAGTGAATTTTGCTACATCGACGATCTTCACAGCGAACTGCTGCCCTGTCTCCCTGTTGATGCATCTCCGCACGACGCTGAAGGGACCCCTGCAACACACACAAAGAGCACCCATAAAAGACCCATCCTCTTATCTGTTGAGCTGTAATTCTGCTACTTCTCAACAAAGGTTCTATTCCAACATTCAAATGTATTTACACAGAATATACCACTAGTCCTTGCTGCCCATTAAATGTGAAATTAACAGCTTTAGCTACAGACTAGTATAAAGAATTCCAAAGCAGTTTTGCATTTTCCTGTATTCAAGACATATTTATTATTAAATTTGAAGTGGACTTTATTTTGATGCATCATCCAAATAGGGAGGGAAAACAAAGGTGAGAAACACATTCTGGCTTCCAATCCTGAACTATAGTTTAGAAATTACCATTTAAAACCAAAAAACCAAAGGGATAATGGACAACGAGACTAACAGAATTGTTGACTCACACTGTGTGGGTTTATTTATGTTTGTTTTACATACAAGAGGTTTATTTGACATCACTAGATATAAACAACCTCCACTACAATACTTTCAGATTGCACAAAAGCTTGTCATTTTCTCTCACCAAAGGCACTTAGAGAACGTCCACAGAACTTACAGATAAAAGATTAAAATTAGTTCAGACACATGTTAGTATTGCACTCAACTAATAAAAAGCTAGTTGTGTTTTCAAAAGTGAACTGACATTTGCCAAAACACGAGTTAGAACAATGGCAACTTTTTAATAACCACCAGCATTAATACGTATTTTTGGAAGCCTGCTTTAGTAGGCGGGTTAAGTCCTTGGTGCCTTGACTCAAAATATGGAATCTTTGTTCAATGTTAACAGCAAACAATTCAAGTGGATAATTACAGTAGGTCAAGCTTTCAAACCTGAAATATTAATACATTGTGAAAACAGAACAGGATTGTTTCAAGACTGCACTTGCTGTGGCAAATCAATCCTTTTTTACTGCTGCTTACTTTACTGACTAACATGTGAGATCTAAAGAAAACCATTCTAAAGTCTTCTCAAAAAGATCTGAGGGGAAATTTGAGGACGGAAAGAGGTTTTGTTCAGCAGGTCATCTATTAAGTGAACACGCCCCTGCTAAATGAAATAATAAATGCTTTAATACAGCTGAAAAGACAAATTCTTCCATTCAAACAGTGAGCGGGAAGTTAGTTGACATGTTTCTGAGCAATGAGATTGCAAAGCAACACAATTCTCAACATAAAAGGTACCCCGAGGAGGCAGAAGTGTCCCTCTGAGGGCACTTACAAACCTTTATAACTGGCTTTTGGTTCCTTTACATACCAGATGATTCAAAGTATGTCATTCATCACACTACCAAACCTGTGCTCACATAGCTAAAATCCAATTTTTGTACTCTTTCAACAACACCCTTGCAGAGATTTCTTGAAATAGGATCATTTCTGACACAGAACACGAATGCCAAAGCGAGTCATTGAATCCCAATATAAATATTCACAACCAAGGAAAGTATTTATGAGCCAGCTATTGACATGTGAATTATGCTGCTGCACTCAGACAGAACCAACTATAAAATAAAAAGCATCATTTTTTCTTTCTTTTTTCCTTGCTCCCAACCCTCATACTGATGGCTATTTTCTTTTCCGGATCCACACCCCACTGCTATTCAGTATCTAGTCACTCAATAACAGTTACCACACATTATTTTTAAAAAATACGTTCAATTAAGCCTCCAATACACAGAAATCCACTTCCACCAATAAACGAAACAGGCTCAGCTGGCTTCATTTGGCACGGGATACATACAGCTATTGACTTAGACTCCTGTCCTCACATTTCAAAAACTAATCTTCTGTGGGAAAGTTTCCCTTTTTATAGATCAGTGTCACCTTCTTATCCCAAGTTTCTGCTTACACTTTTAGCATCTGTCAAAGTAACATTGCTTTAAAACAATATAAATACATTCAAATTATGGTAATTTAAAAACATCCCAAAACCTAAACCACAGCTTTCAAGTAACACTGGGAATAGTTGTTTTCATTTATAATTGCCATAAATTATTACAAGCTAAATGTATTTAATTAAAATGATACTTTTTGTTTTCATTCTGTTTTTCCCCCCATACAAAGCCTTTCTGGAGACATGAAATAATGTTCTTAACATATTCTGATAAAGAGTGGGAGATCACCAGAGTGCAGAGACACCTGACAAGACCATAACCTTATTTGTAGGTAGATACCCAATTTCTGCTCATTTGCACAAACTCTGTGAACGTAACTATTTCTTGCTGTTGGCCGAGCTGCTTTTAGATTTCCTGGTTTTGCCAAGTCTGGGCTGGAGAGCTCACCCAGCCACCAGAGTGTGTGTACATGCTTTGAGCAAACAAGGAGAGAGAGCTGGAGGAATCACAAACCCAAAATAAGCCCACAAAGTGCAGCTCCAAGAGCATCAGATCTGTGTTCTCCCCACCTTTCACTCTTGCAGCCGTGCCTTGATTTCACTTTCCATTACCTGTTAACATTTTAGAACCCTGACTTCAATTATTTGCTTCCTGCACGGTAAGTCTGGGACATAAAAATTTAAGTGTTTTATTCAGTTCCGTAACAGAGAGAGCACAGAGACATCCCTGTAGTCTCAACTTTCATGGCCATATTGAAATTTCACTATGGTTTAAAGTTCTCTGCTTAGAATGAGGAATGTCAAAGACTTAAGTAAATGAATGGTGCTGAAAAGCACAGAAAACAAGAACTGAGGCTTGAACTAGATGATCTTCAAGACCCCCTCCAAACCAAACCATTCTGTGATTCTGTGAACTCAGTGATGCTCACAATTAACTCGTTCTATTCAAACAAGACTCCAATTTAGAGTTTCACACAGAAATAAAAAGGCTTTTAAACAAAACCTGGATGTTCAGCTACTTACAAACCTCAGATTTCCGACTTTTTCAAAACCCTCTCACATACTCAAGCTACAGCCAGCCTCAAAATAGTGTAAGTAATGACAACACATTAGATGAATATAATCCATGACAGTGGCAACACAATAAAAGCTTGAATTTTCCAATTTCAGACACTTTTAATACACTCATGAGAGGTGCCCTCATCAATTAAGCAGACACCATCACTTCCATGTGCAAAGTAACACAAAGGAACTTCTAAATAAATTATGGTTGCAGTTAACTTTCTGACTTGTTCCTCAGCTGCAATGGCACCCAGCAAGTTTACAAATTAAGTTGTAACAGCCCACGGTGATACCGTACAGCCTGAGTCTGAAAACAAAACTCTGTCCTTCCTAACACAGCAGTATCAAACCTTATCTGGAAGCAAGAGAAGTCTTTCAGGCCACCCTCAGTCTCAGCACTGAAATCACACTCCTCCCAGCGAGGAAAGGCACTACATCAGCTCACCTCTCAGAGGAGACAAGTTGCTGTTCAACAGTTGTGTCTGTAATGGGGAAACGAGTGTCACATCCTCACTAAATGACAACTTTTAAAGCTCATTTTACCAACCTTGCAGCAAAAATGTTACAGATCTAAAGCACAAGGGTGACACAGACTGGGGAACAACTGTAACCCCAGACACAGATCATCAAAGCTGTTAGACATAGACTACTGATTTATTTATTAAAACAGAGGAACTGAGTTGTTATATAATAAGACTCCATCTTCTAAGTCATACAAACTGCAATTATAATGTCATGTGCTTTATATTTCCCTCCATGCTACCCTTAACTCACATACCTGCTGAGATACACAAATATTGAGTTTCAGACCCATCCTCTTCCCCAACACGTTTGCATAATCTTTCTCTGCACTCAGCACACACACAACAGACTACACCAACTCAAAGTATGAGGATCATTAAAATACGTAAGTAGTAAGGACAGACTATTTTTTCTTCAATATTTTGTCACCATGGGCAGCACTTGGAGTTCCACCTGCAATGTATGCCAAAAAGCAAAATGTACTTTCTTAATCTGAAGCTGGGATGCATGATGGTTTTGGTGTCTACTGCAGATGGAAATCAAAGCGTTACAATACATTACTGATGAGGTTAGCGAGTACATATGGCACATAAAAAGTGCACAGAAATGCTGAAGAGAGTCTCATAACCAGTCCTTTTCATGCTTCCAAAATTTGGAGTAAGCAGGGCAGGGCCTGATGTAACCTTAACCCTAGCGAAACTATTTTCTGGTGGTTACTGACTAGCACAGAACTTTCTATCAGCTAGACACAAACTTGAAGAAAATCAATTCTTAATTATTCTCTCCTTCAGGAGTACAACACTTGAATTAGAATAAAATCCTAACAATGAGACCATCAAAGTATTTTTTATCATCTCCTTAACTTCAAATTATCTTACTTAGAGTATGTTCCTGGGACTTCAAGGACAAAGATCATAAAGCAATATATCGCAAACTATCTTTTTATGCTACAGTCTCGCTGGCTTATCTGACAGCTTTGCTTCCTTTCTCCTTTCCTCCAATCGCTGCTGGTGTGCAAGAATGTGAATGGCTGTGATGAAAATATGCCTTGTTGACTCCTGAAAAGCACAAACACTTGGAACTACAGCCTGTTTTCCCTTCCCATGTCCCTCAATGAACTGAACAGACCTGTGGGAATGAAGTTCCTAAAAAGGCATTTTCTGAGCCCTTATGCTTCAGAGCCTCAAAACTTGAGATTTTAGGTCATTTACACAGCAGATCACCAAGAATTCGCTCAATGTCTCTCCCAAGTGAGTGACAACTTAATGAAGGGAGGAATTTAATGTACAACAATACATTTTGGCTCTCAAATTCACTAATTGAAGTAAAAAAAAAGAAACACAAGTTGAACATTTTGTAGGAAAAAAACAAAACCAATGGACAGCATCTCTTCCAATGAATATAGACCTTGAAACATGTAACACAGTTCTTAAAAGTTACCTTTATTCAACATTTTATATGGAATTTTATTTCCTAAAAGGGGTTATGTCAGTTTTTTGCAATAAGGTACTATAGATGTATACAGGTAAAGTCACATAAAAAGGCATATATACATGGATTTTTAAATTTTTTATTTAAAAGCTATGCCTTTGCCGACCTAAGCAGCAGATGCTGCTTTGTGCTAATGTGGTGAATACTTCCAAAACAACTGTATTCAAATTGATGGAAATTATTGGAAAGAAAGCAACTTGCAACCACATTTTAAAGTGAGAGATCTTTCCATCTTCACTCATCCACACAATTTATAATATACGCTTGTCCTCTAAGTTTCCCTTTGACTGAAGTGAACCTCTTTCAAAAATTAACTATTCCCAAAATTAATTAAATCTCCAATTAGCATTATATCAGCTCATTTGCACATGTTGCTGCAGCTTAAAACAGTGACTGAACCTTCCTGTGAACTAGCACTCTAGATTAGAGGGCACTCCCATTTACAAAGCCATCCCTGGCAGTTTTGGGTAGACACTTTTTGTTTTATTCTCAAAGGAAAATTTAAAATAATACATCATGATGATTGTGGCACCGAAGAACACTTGGGCTGAAGATCTGATACTTCTTTAGAAAATGAAATAACCCAGTACAACCCACAAAACTGAGTCACCAGGCAGCAATATTTCTACCACAAGTACTTTTCGACAGCTCACATCTTTGAAACCACGTCTGTGTTTTAACTCAGCTTTAGGAAGAAACCTACAAAGAACAAAACACAAGACAGCAGTTCACTGCATCTCATCCCAAAATGAATACATACTTCCTAATATTAATCCAACATAAAAAGAAAGAACATAGAACACTGAGTCTTAACCATTTCTTTCCATCCACAAGAAAACTACACAAGAAGCAGCCACTGCAGTGCCTGTGAAGTGGAAACACTCCCCAAGAAAACTTTTGGGTGGGCTTGGAATTCATGCAGCAAACTGAAAAAGAATACTTTCCATTTTAAGGTTTTCTGGTATAATTCAGAAGTTTGTTTACATGGCTTTGTCACTATAAAAGCGAAATACAGGCAGAAAGAGATTTCTTCTGCTATTCTGTCTTGTCTCCAAGCTGCAAGAGAGATAAGCTATCCTTAACTGGTCTGTAACCTGTGCAAACTGAAATCGTAGGTATGTAGCCTGATCTTTCTTCTTATCAAGTAAAGAAGTAGGAATGATTTTATCAGTCATTTTATGTATCCATCAGATCTTTGGCATACATGTCCTATCAACAGACGCTGACATGTAAAAATATCTGTAATGTATCTATAGTTTGTAAGCAACTCTTCTTTTGCACTGACTGCCTGGGATACTGAGGGGATGGAAAAGGAAGAACGCTGAGATAAGATGCTCACTAGATTCACTACCCTATTAACATGAAATAAATATTTCGGCACCAGTCATGAACAACATTCTTCACATGCAAGTGATTCAAAAAACACTTTTATGCTCACATACACTACAACCCTTCATTTTGTGAATTCCATAATTATCTGTTAACACTGACCTTATCCTTGTCAATTCTCACATTCTACTCACAGACTCATAGAAGAATCTAAGCTGGAGCGTACCTCTGAAGGAACCTGCTTAATAAATTTTATCAGAGCATCTACTACCATGTTATTTTTTAAAAAAAAGAAAACAGAAAAGAACTACCTTGCTCTCTGAAAACAACCATTTGCAAATAATTATCTCAGCACACTGACAAGTAAATTCTGCTTTCAATAATTATTGCAGTAATAGGTTTCAGGGTCTTAAAGAATTGGGTCCAAAAGCTGCAGCTGAAGCAAGTACAGCAGCAGTAACTTTATTTTGCCAAGACTTACTGGAGTAAGATCCAACATGAGCTGCCGGGTGGCTTTCCAAGGGCCACATGACACATGAAGAGGATCCCAGCACATCATTTCACATTCATGTTCAGATGACACTGAAGCAGAAGCAATGGCTATTGACACAGAACGGTTCTTCCAAGCCACTGTCCTCAGATCTCCCTTTATTTTGTAGTTTTCAACTCATTAAAGGTCACCTAGAGAAGGTCAAAATCTCAAATTCAAGTAACTCCTAGATACACTTCTTAGGGAGTTCAGGCTCTTGGCTCTACAGATTCCTTTTTTAAGTGGTTTCTTCCTTGATAGTACATTTCCAACAATTTCCTACTATTTTTGCTTTTGCTGCAAGATTGGACACTATTTTCACTTTCCTAAATCCATACAGAGGACTAAAATGCTATGATAACAGCAGTCTTCTAGGAAGTGACTGATTATTTGTCCTGGTTCCAGATGGATGAAAGAAGGCACAAACAAATATTTTTATGCATGTATGTAGTAAGCGCACAAAGGTAAACAATGAGACATTCTCCTAAATGATGGACAATTCGTTATAAGGATCTCAGAAAATCATACTTTCTCAAGAGCAGTTTTTGGAACAGTTTTTTAACTGCTGGTGGGAAAGGAGAACAAAAATTGGCCCCTCAGCAGTAAAGAACTCAAGAAATTTGATTACAATTGAACTTGATTACAAATATAATTCTCTCCTGTCCATCTGATTCACCTTGAGGCAGATGAGAATCTACATCTAATGCAAGAACCGATTTTGGCAGGTGAAGATCGATAATCGAAGCACAGATCCTATTTCTTGAACTGGGGAGGGGAGAAAAAAGAACTTTGTCCAGTAATAAATTCCCCCTGTAAATACTAGAATAAAAGCATGAAATCAACAAAATACCCCGAGTTTTATTTTTTGGGTATTTTTTTTTTAACATTCAAACACTAATACTTCACAGAAAAACCACCACACCAGCAGCTGAATCAAATGCATCAGTTCAAGAGTGTTCAGAAAAACTGGTGCTATTGTCTTAGCAGAGTCCTTTAATATCTGACCAAATCTTCTGCCTATTTCTCTTCTTTGTGAAGAAAGACCTAGTGCTCAAGATCAGGAGGCAGTGAAAGAAATCTGGAAAAAAATGATAAAACTACTTTAACTATGAAATCATTCAACAGTGAGAAGGAAAGTGGCAAGAATGAACAAATGTGTTAAAAAAGGCACAGTAACAAAGGGGAACATGTTAAAAATAATAGCTTCATCTTCGAAAGAATAGAGAGAGGTTGTAGAGTATCTTCATGCTCATCAGCTGTAGATGATGATCATTACTTTTCTCTTTTCCCCATTCAGAGAACTTTTTTATGCTGTTCAGGTACTAACCCAGCCTTGTTCCACCTGAGGCTGTGGCTTCACAGCACTTTTTCCTGAGAGTACTGGCCAAACCAGCGACCCCTCCAGCTACTGCATCATCCTGGAACAGCTTGGGTAGTTGTTACACTGAACCAAATCAAAGGAGAAACAAAAACTACTCAAAATCCCCCAGACCAACCAATTCTCCCTTTTTTTTTTTCATCTAGAGCAGGTGCTTGGTTTAGCTTTAAGCGTTGCTACACAAAGAGCTGTGTCCAGACAGTCAGAGCCAGGAACAAATTGCTGGGACATGGTGTGGGGTGCTCAGCAGTGCTGCTGCTAAACCCAAACCTTGTCTCAGGCTACAGTGACTCCTCCTGTGGTCCCACAGCCACCTGTGTGTCCTGCACTAATATATCCCACCCGAACTCACGCAACAGGGCAAAGGAACCCATCCAACTGACAGAGTCTTAGGTAAACCCACATACAGCTGGCTCATGGCTCCACTGTGCATTTGCCCTGCAACTACAAGTGTTTTCAAGAACACAAAGCACACGGAGCAAGATGAGAAAAAATGGGACTGTGTCAGCCACCACTGCTGCCAAAAATTCCTCCATGAGATTTGCACCCTCAGGTGAACGCTGATGCACTAACCGCTCCCTACGTCATCTCTCCCTCCTGCATTGTGCTTCTATTTTAAATTTCCACTTCAAGATTATTAATGTCCACTTTATGTCTATCCGCCCTGCTAACAAAACAGAGCTTACACACTATTTCCTCTACTCTCTCTCTGAGATTTAGCCAAGCCTAACAAAATGCATTCTTTTTATAATGGGCTCTCTCATTTCAGACTCTCTTCCCTGCATTGGTTCCAGTTTTAATTTTTCTTAACAAAAGCAGCCAGCACTGCGAGAAGAACTCCGGATGAGGTCATAGTAAAAGTCTGCACAATGTTAATCATTCTTTCTTCTCTGCTGGAAATATTGCACCTGGTCCAATCCTGCACTCACCTTCTCTACATGCACATCTTAGAGCCACTACTATAGGTGCATTCTTCTGCTTAATTGTTCTAACCTGCCTGCCTTAGTCTACCCCAAAGGCTTTACTAGTTTTTCCATTCTCCAGTGGTTGATTTCTTTTTTTAGAAGTTCATAATTTCCACTACTAAAGTCCAGGTCCTCCTCTGGATTACCCTCAAATGTTGCATTGAAAAAAGGACAGCTTAACCAGTGATGTGCAATTCAATTTAGTTTTCTTTTTCATTTTAAAATAACCTGACAGACAACTAATACAAAACTGGCTAATGACAATTCACTATTTCCTCTCTGAATGCCCCATTTTAATGTCTTCTCTAGTCCAATATGGAATATGCATATTTATTATATTGTTATCTTTCTGTTTGTTTTACAGAAACCAGCAAGCCAAAGCACATGAGGGGAGTCGGAGGGAAGCACTAGAAGATCTGGCTCTTAGGAGGGGTTTTTCCTCACTGCCTGAAATACACCACCACTAATTCAGCTGCCCCAACGCTACTGCCTTTCAAAAATCAGAACTTTCCTGCAGGTTCATGACAATGGAAAGGTACATTTTACTTGAATTGGCCACTACAGAAGTGGAGAATTTAACATTTTTAAGGAAACAACCTCATTTACATGTTGCTGTTATGTCTATGATAACACATGACAATTCTTCAAAATGGAAAATGTATCACCTTTATACTGTAATAGATGTAAAAGGCTCACCAATTCTTTGAGGGCCTCTCTGTTCCCCAAAAACACTCATTAAATTTCCTACCACTACAGTAGTTAAGATTCAAACTTGAAAAGACAGCAAACACGCACATATATACTAAAAATAGATACCTCCCATAAAGCCAATACCTGAATCTAAACAGAATTGATTCTGGTAATCAGTTCAATCACAAACTGCACTCTGAATAGCTCAATAATTAGTTTCTGCTTAAAAAACCCCGCCACAACAACAAAAATACACAAAAACCCCAAACCAGTCAACAAAACAACAACCAAAACACCCCCCAGAAAAACACCTCTGTTCAGTTTGGCTGTCACTTACAATCACTGCCTCAAGGACACTTCATACTCTTTGGAACCAATACCCAGAAGTTACCGAGGCCACTGACGGCGATCAGATTGCCAAGTGAGAGAGTTCTCCAGAGCAGAACTGACCAGCAAAGCGACGTTATCTCAGGAATCAGGATCCAGCCAGGCAGCTTCCTGTACTTCTTACAGGAGCGTGGCCCCTGAGCTGCCAAACCTTAACGTGTCAGCAAAATGAAAAGTATCCTGAAAAGAAAATCTGTCTTGAGTGCTTCAGAAGCATGCAGATTAGTATTAAATTTTATAACTTGTCATCACAATCATATATAAAATGAAGGAAAATGTAAATACTTGAGGCTTTCTTTTACAGGTGTTGGAGGACTTCCAGTATTTCAGAAATTGAATTTATGACCCAAATCATCCGTCTTCAGGGTCATTCATAACATTCTACATTCCAGAAAGATTATAGGATTTATTAAAAACATTCAGCTTAATACTGGGAAAAAAGATTCTGGTTATGGTACTTCTAGAAGGCTGTTGAATTCACCTTCCAGGGGAGAAATGAATTAATTCTGACCTCTTGAAATCTGAAGCTTTCAACAATATACTGAAAAATCTGTCACAGATGAGAAAATTTAGTTTCTCTCTTCTGCCTGGATCTGTTAGGTTTCTGAATAGCAGTTCCTTGTATTTTTATATATTTAATGCATATGAACTACTGTTCAAAGGCAGGGTTTTAGTTTTTTGGGTTGTTTTTTTATTTTTTTTAAAGGACATTGCATTTCAACAGTGTATGTATCTCTATGAGAAGAACATTAGTCAATATAATTTGTACTAGTTCAGCCTTTTTCTACACTTGAAACAAGTTAATTTTTAGTAGTTTGTTTAGAAATATCATCTCCGCTGCTAATTTCAAAAATTAAACAAAAATTATTCGACAATTCCATAGTTCCTAGAAAAAGCTAATGCAGCTACCAGAAAAATCTTTAAACTTAAAAAGAACTATGCACCCAACTAAATATCTGGACAGTATATTGTTCTATAATTATAACAGGAAAATTAACCAGTGTTGTATGTAAACAGTGTTGTATGTTGCAGGTATGTAAATATCCACCCTAAATACTTAAACAGGAGATACCAGCTTCCTGTAAAACAACTGTTCAGCAATTCTAAATTCAGCTCCTCTCTGCAAGTGCTAATGTAAAGTTTAAGGTCTCGCCTTAGATCTTCTCATAAAAAAGACTCAACCCTACAAAATATCTCACATCAACTGCAGGACAATTATTCCTATATGAACTATACATGACAATTATTAATACACAAGCAGCATAACATATTACATGATTACAATTTCTTTATTGAAAACAGTCACAATGCTTTCTAATGGCTAAGCATTAAGCAGAACTGTTAATAACGTGAAAGAAAATGTAAAGCCTTTATTTAAAAACCACTTATAATACTTTTCCTTTTTTCCATTACAAAAGGAAAAGATGCCTGGATGAATTTCCCAGTGAACTCCAAGACACAGTTGTACAGCAGTTTGTGCCAGCACCACTGTGAGGATGGCACAGGGGTGCCAGCAGAGGACAAGCATTTTAGTACTCATTTTAAAAAAGGACCAAACAACCAATTACTCCTGGAAATATGAAATTAGCAGAACTCAAACCATTGACTGTGTATGACCACATAAGGTGCATACATGAAAGATCCCACGCTCCTGCAAGTGCTTATCTGCCCTCTGGGACATGGACAAAAGCAGGAAGCTGAACCCATGGTCCAGGTCAGGAACAGCATCTGACACCTCACTAGTTTCCAGCTGCCCTTTATTTATTTCCTTCAAGGACTGGACAGTGAAGCGAGGCAGCTGAGCAACACCTGGAGTCCAAGAGTAGATCTCAGTTTTTTCCCTTATGTATTCTCACACCGACAAGCAAAGAGCTGAAGTATTCTTTCAGTCACATCACTACAAATTCAAATCAAAGTGATTTCACCTGAAGTGATAAAAACGCTGCGGTCTCTCATTGGGACCACAGAATCAAATTCCTTCCCGAAATTGCTGTCTCAAAGCACCAAACCACCTGTGCACTGATGTTCTTAAAATAAAATAAAAAATAGATATCCAGTGACACTGGTTAGCAGTCCTAAAGAAGAATTAGGAGACTGTTCAATAAGAAACTTGCTGCTGCGTATTTAAGTCGTTCCCAAGTGCAGCGTTTGGCTGCCACAGGCAGCTGCTGCTGCTGCTGCCGCCAGAAAGGAGCGGAGCAGCAGAAATGCAGCTTCCAGCTTTGCCCTCGGCCATACACACCTGGAGGAGCAAGCACACCACACCAACTTCCCTGGCAATAAAAAGGCAAAAATTGAGAATTCAGTTACTGCTCTGGTTGGAATGCTGGCGCATTCTCAGAGCTATGAAGAATCCCAAGTATTCAAACAATAATGTTACAAATTTGAACAAAACTAGGATTTAAAACTGCCAATTGCTTTTGGACCAAATGTATGTACACATGTGCTGTTAAACCATACCATAGCACCCTCCTGCTTTATACTAGAAATTTCATTGTAAATTCAAATCTAACCACATTTTTAGATAAATTGAAGGCTGTACAAAACACAACCAGAAGTTAACTGCTAAGAAGAGCAACATTTAGGAAAAAAGTGAATGAGGAGAAAAGTGCTGGCAATTGAAGATGGGAGAGAGGGAAATGGGAAGAAATTACATTATCATACTATTTTTTCTTTATTATGCTTCCCTAGTCAAAACCATTTACAGAGAGAGAAAAAGAGAAAGACAAGTGCTGTAGACTGCAGAGAATACAGAGTATTGTGCAACCACAGAACGCAACTCCCTGTTGGCAGGGTTTTCAAATAACAGTGCAACACTACAAAGATATAAAAATATAAATACCCAATTACCCAGTACTTTGGGTGAAACATGTACAACTGAAAAGCAAAACCCAGCCAAACCCAACTTTTAATGAGAGCTTATGATGGTATTTATTCCCTTCAGACATCCATCCAGCACTTTTTTGAGTCACACTCACTGGACAACTGGTCATGCAGTTGAAGTTGGCAGCAAAGATCTACTTTGTTTTCTCTGGGGAATCCGTTCCAGTGTCTTGTCACCCTCACCATAAAGAATTCCTTTCTTATGTCCAATTTTAACCTACTCTGTTTAAAACTGTTGCGCGTGCTCTTGTCACTACGGGCCCTGGTAAAGTCTCTCTCCAACTTTCTTAAAATCCCCCTTTAAGTACTGAAAGACCAGAATAGGGTCTTCCTGGAACCTTCTGTTCTCCAGGCTGAACAACCCCCAATTCCCTCAGTCTGCCTTCATAGCAGAGGTGCTCCAGCCCTGAATATCTTTGTGCCCCTCCTCTGGACTCAATCCAACAGGTCCATGTCCTTCCTGTGCTGGGGCACAAGAGCTGGATGCAGACCTCTGGATGCAGAGGGGCAGAATCACTCCCCAGACTTGCTGGTCACACTGCTTTGGATGCAGCCCAGGATTCCACTGGCTTTCTGGGCTCTGAGTGCACGTTGCTGACTCCCATCCAGTTTTGTGTCCACCAGTCCTTCTGGGCAGGGCTGCCCTCAATCCACTTAACTCCCAGTCTGCACTGCTCCTGAGGATTACCCTGGCTCGGGTGCAGGACCGTGACCTTGTTGAATTTCAAGTGGCTTGCACAGGTCCACTCCTCCAGCCTGTCAGGGTCTCTCTGGATGGTGTCTCTTTCCTGTAGCACATCACCCGCACCACTCAGCTCAGCGTCACTTACAAACATGCTGAGCGTGAACTCAGTCCCACTGTCCACGTAATTGATTATGATAATAAATATTACTGCCCAGTTGAGGGGTCACCGCTGGTTACCAGTTTTCATGTAAGACACTGAAGCCATTGGCTCTAACTCTTCAGATGCAGCCACCCAGCCAATTTCTTATCCAAAAGTCCATCCGTCAAAACTGCATCTCTCCAATTTAGAGGCAAGATTGTTGTGGGAGACTGTATCAAAGGTGTTACAGGAGTCCAGGTAGATGCCACAGGTAACTCTCCCTTTGTCTGCTGATGCAGCCACTCCATCAAGAAGGCCATAGACAGTCAGGAACACTTTGCCCTGGGGAAAGTCATGCTGGCCGTCTCTGATCACCTCCATGCATTCCGTATGTTTTGACATACCCTCCAGGAGGTTCTATTCCATGAAGCAGATGAGGTCTTTCTCAAAGAACTGGAAGAAGCCTCGTGGTTATAGACCCTGCTCCTTGTGGTGGACTTTAAACATCCCAATATCTGCTGGGATCTGCTGGAGGGACTAAGCAGGGTGCATGCAATCCAGGAGTATATAGATGGTAAATTCCTGACAAGTATTTGAGGAATAAATGAGGGGAGATGATCTGTTGAAACCTCACATTTACAAACAAGGAAGAATTCATAAAGACCAGATGCAGCCCTTGCTGCAGGACCATGAGGTGGTAGAATTCAGGATCCCAAAAGAAAGGAGCAAGGCAAAAAGTGGTATCACAACCCTAGACTTTAGCAGAAATGAGAGCAGGAGAGGTACCTCTTGTAGTTTACTAGCACACCTGGCTAGGCACAAAAATCAAAGAATGATTGCAAATGCAGAGCAGCAAAAGAAAAGACTGATGTCAGAAAGTAGCTTTGACATCTTACAACAGCAGAATTAAAAGAGAATTTTAATCAGGCTGTTTTGTATTTAGTCATTTAGATACAAAATCTACTTATTCAGATAACTGTCAGAATGTTCTGCTTGCAATTCAGCTGTATATTTTAGGTTCCAATTTACCTCAGTATCTGTGTCATCCCCAGATAAACTCCTGTAACAAGTTACAGCTTCACTAGAAGATTTAAACTTTATTGGCTGATAGTACTAAAGTAAGTTTCTCATTAAAATCAACATGTGGTAATATATTTAAAGCAGTGATTACTGCATCCTATGAGAAATTCCTTTACTAAATTCCCTGGCAAAACTGCTACAATATTCAAAACTCACTCAAAATAACAGCAATTTCAATGAGTGACCTAGGTTTTCCGAGGAGTTTCACTTGAGGTGGCTGAATGAGTACATTATTAGTCATATATACTCTCACAGATGTATGTGGTGCATATACACAGCAAACCTCTCCAATATACGTACACACACAGTTAAAATGTGGCATGCCAAGGCAATTCCAATATATGTTCAAGTCAAATCTCTTGCAAACATTTTTGAAATCTACTTTTCTTCTCTGAAAATTAAGTGTATCTGAGACTCCATTACTGAGCCATCATTAAACAGCTCCCATCCTTCTACATTTAATTCTATTGGAGTTCTTATTCTGCAAAGCCCAAGTATGCAAGTTAGCTCAGGGTCATAACAAAGTTACCAGATCATGTTATATCATTCTGAAGGGAAAAATAATTAAAAAAAAGGCCTGATAAAAGCATAACTAAGTTTTCAATTTAATCCAATCTTGCATGAAATGCACATAAAATGTCTGAGGTATCAATTTTCACTACCTTTAAGTTACATATTTTCTTTATTGTAGCACAAAAACATCCCATGTAATGTGTCAATGAGGCAAAACCCAATAATTGAAGATCTGATATTAAATGGGATAGTGTTCAGTAGCTTTTATCAGCAATGTAGTTGCTGATCAGACAACAAATAATGCCATCCCGTAAGTTATAGACAAGCAAAATTCAGCACAGAGACCTTAGTTTGCTAAAAGATAGAGAAATGCTCATGTTTATGAAGCACCTCAAGATTTAACTTCACAGAACAGCAAAAAGACAATTCAGCACAACTGACTGATACATCTTGTGAGTTGATAAAACCTCTTTCATTATCTGTCCTACATTCTTTACTCTTTTCCCCAATTAGCTAAAATCTGCATATTAGTACAAACAGAAAAACAAGCATAGACACGTTTTTTTCTTGGATTTTTGGTTAGAATGCTGTTATGTCCCATCTCCTCTGTTTCCCTATCCATCTTTCCCATCTACTGACAGAGGTTTAGCTTCAAATCACAAACTTACAACAGAGAGTCCTACACAAATATTTTAATCAATATTTTTATGTTATGCATCAGATCTTTATCTGGGAACAGCAGGCCCTGATTTTAAGTTAGAAGAAAATTCCTCTACAGTGAGCAGAAGCGAAACAGCAGAACACGTTTAGAATACAGACGATTTTCAACAGCTGAGTTACTTCAATCCACAGGCATGAGAGAACAAAAAAACCCCCAACCAAACAAAAAAAAAATTATCTGAGTACCACAGAAGTCTCATTTCTGAAGTTCTTACCGAAAAGACGTGCTACAGGCTTTGAAAATCAGTAATGTTTCAGAATGCATATTCACAAGAGCACACTGCAGGTGTGCAGTGGTATCTGGTATTCGTGTCCCCTCTCCCCTGATATCAAACCCTTGCTATCAGCTACAGGAGGAAAGCACAGGAGACATCACTCCTTCACCTCTCGGTTCTTCAGGAGGTGTGAGTGAAATGCAGAGCTATAGGAGCTTGCCACCTATCAACATGATAGAGAAGAAACCTTCCCTCTGCCTTTTTTAAAAATTTTTTCTGAAAGACCACATACATTTTAAAAGCCACATCATAATCTGCCTAAATTAAGTTTCCAATTGCTCTACTGAGAGCAAATAAGACCAGCTTGGGGGAAGAAAAGAGCAGTTTATGGAGTTTTCATTCAGAACTTAAGCAGTCCTGTGACACCAACAGAGACAAAGCCATCTCCTGTGCTTTCATGTACACTGGGAAAGAAACAGGGGCATCACAACTTTACCAACAGAGAAAATACAAATGGATGATGATCCTTTTCTCAAAGCATTCTGCTGTTTGCGAAAAGTTACGCTGAAAGTCATGGAAACCAAGAGAGCTGCAATGGACTAAAATCTGCTCAGACCCCCTTTATATTAGAACTCTGTAGCAAGCTAAGATTCTTCTTCTCTCTACGGTCATGAAGGCAGACAGAAACTTCTGTTATCCCTCTTGCAGCACTCAAAACTACCATATTCTTTAGAAACCTTTCGAAAGAAGCCCCCTCAGTGAATGACTGATGATGCCTTATTAATGAAGGCTCTTCCTATTACAAGAGCTACAGTTTCAGCACATGGTCTTTCCTGTATTTTTCCTACACATTTGTAACACAATAAAAACATTATCCATAAAAGCTAAACACTAAAAAAGTGAAAATTGGAAAAAACCCCTTAGTCACAGGTTATGAAGTGCAGTTCCTGGAAATTCAGTATTTCCCATTTTAAGCTGCCCGACAGCCTTACATGGAGCACCTCTCTTTGCACCTTGAGATCAAGGTAGGCCACACCGAAGTGTCTGAACATCACAACTGGGACTGAATGACAAAGGTAAATACTCCTCACCGTTCAATAAAAGGCACAAACCCGTTCACATTGCATTGGAACTGAACTCTTTGAAGACTGGCTGCTTTTCCAGACACCTTCCTTCTCCTGAGCACCAGAGAGCAGGTTTGCATCAAAATAACAAACGGAAAACAAACTTAAAAAAAAAATTAAAAATATACATAAACATTTTAATACATGCCTTACAGTAATTTAAATGTAATTCATGCACCATATTGATTCTTGCAGCACAAGCAGGCAGCTTTCCACGCTAGAGAAGTATGTACCTCCTTCACACACAAACATTCTTTAGTCCAGACTTCAGTGACTCTTTGCTGTGCTCTGCTGCACCTCTGGCCCTTTTACAAGAGCAGGAAAGTTGGGAATATGCCAAAAGTGACTCCAGCTGCCACCTGGACTTCGGCCTGATGATTGCTTTAAGATGAACTATTACACAGGTAGTCACCAAATGAGGAAATCCTGCCCTTCCAGGCATGCGCTTCTGCCAGGTTCTTCCCTTTAGCACCGGCAGCTGCGTGACCATGGGAGTGAGACAGGTAAGAAATAGACCTAGTGGGAAAAAAAACTCTTTCAGAAACACATGTTGCTTCAATCAGCTTGAAACAAAGAAAGGAGAGTGTGATTTGAGTGTTTGCCAATGCTAAAGGACAAAAGATTGTTTGTAGAATCAGGTCTTAAAAACATTTCAAGAATCTAATTTACAAAACAGGTTTGGCTTTTATTTTATACTGATACTCTTCTATTTTATAATAATTAGCATTACTTTATGATTACTCAGAAAGTTATAAAAGTAAAGCTAAGATCTCACTCATATGAGCAAAATTCACGTTCCATGACTTTTCTGTCGAAAGCTAATTCACTTTTGTCTAAAGTTTAGATGCAAAGAATTAACTCATCATTCAAAAATGTTTAAATGAGTTGAGAATCACACAATACAAAATGCTGAAACAAAACCTTTGTGCTGTTCCTACAGCTATTAAAATAGTAACAAATTTTAATGTTTTAGTAAACAACCAGATGATCATTAAAAAAAGCTCTCCAAAACATGTATTTCATTCTCAATTAGATCACCTGCACTGCACTTCTGTAATTATGCAAGTTAAGAGATTATTTTAGGCATAACACCTACCTGAAAAAAAACTTGCAAGTCACAAGCCAAACAAAAAATAATGTTAAGTAAGCAGTATTTGGCAAATTTTCCAATATATATCACCACTTAAACAAGTTCCTACGTGATGTGCAGAAAAACCTTCTTTTAGAACAGAAGCAACTATTTACAACAATCCGGTGTTACTTCCCACCAACTTCAGACCACCTGTGTTGTCTATATTTGCTTCCACATTTTTTTAACTGCAAAGTTCATTTCACAGGTTGGAAGGGACCTCCAGAGGTCATCTGATCCAAGCCCCTGCTCCAGCAGGGCCACCTACAGCCAGTTGCCCAGGACCATGTCCAGGTGGCCTTTGAATATCTCCAACAATCAAGAATCCACAATCTCCCTGGGCTACCTGTGCCAAGTCTAGGGAATCCTCACAGTTATAAAGTGCATCTTGGTGTCTCAGTTTGTGTCCACTGCCCTTGGTCCTGTCACTGGGCACCACTGAGAAGAGCCTGGCTACAACCTCTTTGTGTCCTCCCTTCAGGTGCACATCAATGAGATCCCTCCTGAGCCTGCCCTTCCCCAGGATAAACAGTCCCAGCTGTACAGTAACACCACAATATTTACACAGTATAATGCACTGTACATTAAACCACAGAGTTTTGTTCTGCTACTGCAGGACAACCCAACCACACGTTATCTCTTCACATCTCTGTTGATGTCATTCAATCAGGTTTGTGTGACTCTTGACACACATCACAGTCAACACCCTGGATGTCACAAATCAAAAGCTGTTTGTCAAAGTTTTTTTCCAGATGGGAAAACACCTTGGTAAAAGTTGCCATATTTATGTCCATCAAGACAAAACCTGGTAAAAAAGAACAAAATCCTGTAGTCTTTTTTTGACATCTAGTCTGGCTGCACAGGATGGTGCGCTGAGCTAATGATGTGAAGTCCAGAATTCCAGCAAAAGGAGAGTCAGTTTGAAAGTTCTTCCTTTAAATGATAAAATCACACAAGAGTAGTTTCAAAGGTGTTTATATAAGAGATGACAGATTTCTGCATTCTGAGGTGTCACTTTCATTCCCAGTTAGGTGTAGCAAACCCATCCCAGGTGGTGCCTGATAAACCAAAACTACAAGGCACTGCAGCTGAGCCAGTAACTAGACCACTAGACCCATCTGTAATGCACTCCCTGACTTTGGGGTGCACTGTCCCAGTGTTCCCCAGAGCCAAATAAAGTTGTCTTAACTGTCACATCTGTCCTTCAGCACATCAGCTGGCTTATTCAGGCTTAAATGCTGTGTGTTTGCTGCCTGACTTTTCTCCACACTACATTTCAGAAGTTAGAGGCAGCCAACCCATGGAGCAGCACAGCCCTGCAACCTGCCCACCGCCACACAGAGGACCTGGGGCAGAGGGCACTGCCCTTAAGCCAGTCTGTGCATGCTGAATGCCCACCAAAGCAAACACAACCCCCAAACCAGTTTCACTTCAGTAAGAAATCACGCTCTGGTAGTGCAGGACGGTGTACACGTTTGTCTTTCAGTGAAGGGCAAACTCTACATAAACAAAACATTAATAATGAAACGTATACCTTTGTTTTTCTGGTTTGAGATACAACCTAAATGTGCAAAGGTTTAAGTCTCAAAGCTAACCAGTCAAACCCACATGCTTTGGAAGCAGAGCTACAGTGAAGGTCATGCTGAAAGAAACTGGTTATCCCTTCCCTTTCCCACCCACTCTGGAGTAGCAATAACTTCCTATCTTTAAATGGTAGTCGTCAGATACTTAAAGCAATACAACCACCACCCAACCCAGCAGCCCACGTAGTTTATTACCACTGCAAACGTGCTCTAAAATGTTTCAGTCAATCAATTTGTATAAAAACTTTAGTTCCATATGTATCTGGAAAGAAAGACAACCTCAGAGATAAAACCACTTGCCAAATTCACTAGGACACCCAAAGATGATCATAGAATCATTTGGAAAAGACCAATAAGACCATCAAGTCCAACTGTTAACCCAGCACTGCCAAGTTCACCACTAAACCATATCCCCAAGTGCCAAAACTGCATGCCTTTCAAATACCTCCAGGAATGGTCACTCCACACCTTACCTAGGCAGCCAGTTCCAAAGCCTGAGAACCCTTTGAGTGAAGACATGTTTCCCAATATCCAAGCTAAACCTTCCCTGGAACTACTTGAGGCCATCTCTTCTTGTCCTGTTGCTTAACAACTTGGGAGAAGAGTCCAGTCCCCAGCTGGCTACATCCTCCTTTCAGGCAGTTGTAGAGAGCTGAGCTTCCTTTTCTCCAGGCTAAACACCCCCAGCTCTCTCAGCTCCTCACAGGACTTGTGCTCCAGACCCTTCACCAGCTCCACTGCCCTTTTCGGGACACGCTCCAGCACCTCAATGTCTTTCTTGTAGTGTGCGGTCCAAAACTGAACACAAGATTCGAGGTGTGACCTCACCAGTGCCCAGTACAGAGGGACAGTCACTGCCCTGGTCCTGCTGGTCACACTATTGCTGACACAGGCCAGGATGCCACTGGCCTTCTTGGCCACCTGAGCGCACACTGACGGCTTTTTTCCTTATCAGGCAGCTTTCCAGCCTCTCTGCCCCAAGCCTGGAGTGTTGCTTGGGGTTGTTGTGACCCAGATGCAGGATCCAGCACTTGGCACTGTTGAACCTCATCCAGTTGTCCTCACCCCATCAATCCAGCCTGTCCAGATCCCTCTGCAGAGCCTTCCTACCCTCCAGCAGATCAACACACCCACTCGACCTTGGGTTGACTGTAAACTTTCTGCACACCTCTCTAGTCAAAAAAATCACTTCAAATTCTGTACCAGAGCACAAGTCCCTATTAACAAGAGGTGCAGTGCAATTGGAATAGATTGGCAGAATAAAAGAGTATTGCGAATCCAGACAATCACACCGAACGTGTTTTCAGAGGTCTTGCTCTGACCTAGGGCATTTCCCATGAACTAGACCATTTCCCATGGACTAAATACCCATTAGTAGTTGGAGAGTATTATGTTCACCTTCAGAGTGCATTATTCAGTTTGGTTTAACACAAAACGAATTCAGTTCACACACTCTGAGATCACTGTACCATATGAAATGCAGCAAAGCACACTGAGGTTAGACAATCAAAAGACTTAATTCAAAAGAGCACTGAAGAAAAACCACCAATGGAGACACACCCATATTTGCAGGTCTGCTGATTTAAAAATTATTTTCTTGTTACAAAGAAATCTCAAACTCACGTTGGTAACGTGGAAAAATATATCACCTACTTCAAAACAACCTACACTGCAAAAAGAAAGGGATTAATAGTGTTGTGTTTCTTGGGGAAAGGTATGCTCATTTTCAAGTACTAGATTGATAAATTCTGAAGTGTTTAAAATTGTTTTGACAAAGTCCAGAGAAGCAGTATGGCTTACACAGTTCTGATAAATCCCCATGTTAACACCCATCCTCTTCTTTCAAACATCATTAAGAGTTATGATATATATTGATGTAACTAGGAAACATTAAGTCATACTACGGTGTGAGGCAGACATCTGAAAAAAAAACCCCAGTAACAAAAAAGAAAAAATATCAGGCAAATGAAAAATTTTAACAAATAATAAACAATTAATTGCTTCCCTTTGAAGAATTAATGTAAGAAGTGACTGAAGAGTTCAATATGCTCTTTCTCAAATTTATTTATATTGCCTAATTCTCTCTTGATTTTGCTTTCTTTCCACAGAATTCACACGGGGAACACTAAATTAACTTCAACATTTCAGGGCTTTGGCAGCAATCTTCTAAAGATACTCTATCAGGAGACAACACCATGTAATCTATGGGCAAAACCAGTTACATTCTTTTCACTTCTATACTCTTATTACACCTCAGGAGACTGTATTTGGTTTTCTGCACTGTGGGCTAGCCCAGCAAGCAGCTAAACACCACAAAGCTACTCACTCACTCCCCACCCCACAGTGGGGTGGGGGGGAAGTGAAGTTGTGGGTTGAGATAAAGACATTTTAATAGGAGAGAAACAAAAGGGGGAAAATAATAACAATAATAGCAACAACAATAAGACAAGTGATGCCCAATGCAATTGCTCACCATCTGCTGACTCACATCCAGCCAGTCCCCAGGCAGCGGCCCCCGGCCAGTTTTTCCCCTAGTCTGTACACTGATCATGACCCCAGGTGCTCTGGGACATCCCTGTGGTCAGAGGTGCTCAGCTGGCCCAGCTGTGTCCCCTCCCAGCTCGCTGTGCACCCCCAGCCTCCTCGCTGAGGACCAGAAAAGGGCTTGACTCCGTGTTCAGGCTGCTCAGCAACAGCTAAAAACACCAGTGTGTGATCAACCTCCTAAATCCAAAACACTGCATTCATTGCACCAGCTACTAGGAAGAAAGCTAACTCTGTCCCAGCTGAAAGCAGGACGGCAGCTAATACTGAAAAAAGTTTTCAAAAAATGAAAACTTCTCCAAAAAATGACACTTTAAAAAGTTAGTGGAATTTGTTTAACTGGGCACTACAGGACTTAATAAAGGTTTTGGTCCCAGTCATTGCTGCTCAAGTTACAGACTGCCTTTTTTTTTTTTGCCCCTCATCCACATCAGGACCAATGTGACAATCTGCCAATCTGCTATTTCAGCTAGGGTGCAACTTCAATACAGTGTGCAAAACCAACCAAATCAGCATATCACTCATTCTGTCCTTTGGTTTGAAAAGTCAGACTCAAAAGCAAAGAGCAAGCTGCTGTAGCCAGGGCTCCGAACAAACCCAAGGTATTGCACTGAATGCTCGATCAGCTTTGAGCTGCAGAGCTGTGCACAGATAATACTAGTAACAGGATAATGTTAGGTGCTGGAAATTTAAAACACAGAATTGTTTTGCTAATAAAATCAGTAAGCTGAGTTTGCTAGATACAACATTTCTCAACTCATTCACAAACACAAGCACCAGCAGGGCACAGCTTTTATTTAAAAATGCAAGTCACTGAAAAAAAAATTATGATGAAAATGTCAACCCTAAGTTATCTTCAAACAGCCTTGAGATGCATGACATTTACTTCTATGTATTCAGAAAAGACAACACGGAATTCTATTTGAACAAGGTGTAACTCAATTTACCCAAAGAATCTAAACTGCAGCAGTAAAGTAAGCCATACTCCAGAAACAGTGAAATCTATTAAATGCCTGTATATCTGAATTATAGTTTTACTACTTATCTGAATGATAGATCTAGTGTTACCAATGTTACAGAGACTAAGCAAATACTTCCAGCAACAGTGTAGTAGCCCAGAGGCCATAACAGCTATGGAAGAAGAGCGTTTATAGGGAGAAGTTTTTAAGTTCTACTCACACCTCACACAGGTTTAAAAAGCATCCAGACAATACTTCCTCTAATGAGTCCTGACAGTAGAGTTTAATGTAACTCTAATCCCATAGCAACATGCATTTTACTGATTACATTCCAATTTTGTCAGAATACTTTAAGCATGAACAAGCAGTTATTTTAACAATATTCAATTCCCAAACACACACAAAGTCTAAGGCCAAAACGCTCATTCCAGCTAGTAAAACTTCCATGCAACAAGTAGTTTTGTCTCAGAAACAGAATTAAGTAGCTCTCGTTAATTCCCAAAACTTCACAGGCAGGAAGGATTACATTAAACGACACAAAGAGGGGCACTCTCTCCTCTGGTCCAATTTGAACCATCTGTCAGTGACATGGTCATGCTGGAAAAGCTACACAAAATGAGGAGTTTAGATAATCATAGTCTGTGTAACACAGAAAAAGAGATGGTGCTCTCAGCAGTCTAAACAAAATAAAGCCCCTTCCAGAACAACGTATTTGAGACACATTCAAAACTAAATACATAGAACTAAATTCTGCACATATTCCTTATGGTCACCTAATTCAATTAATGTTATTTCATTACCTGAATCACTGTAGAGCCCTGGCTCTTCAACGCAAAATGTAGACTAGTTTGTTGAGGTTGTGTGCATTGTGTGTTTGTGAGGTGTTGTTTTGTTGTGGGAGTTTTTGTTTGGTTTGGGGTTTTTTTATGGGGTGTTTTGTTTTATGTAGTTTTTTTAAATTGGTTTTGTTTGATTGTTTTTAAACAGACGAACATTTAGGTCACAGTTTGTGCACAGGAGTAATACAAAAGCACTCTTAATCGTGCTTTTAGAAAAGCCTTTTGGTATTACAGTGAGACATATTTTAGCCATTAAAGATGATGTATGGAGATCAGTTTATTATAATATACAGTACTAGTGCAGCAATTTTTATGGTATGAAATAAGGTTACCTGAAAAATGTGCAGGAATTCCACAGGCACTTTAATGACTGTTAGCTGTTTGATACATATTCACATGCATTTCTATGCAATATCACAAATTATACTTCGGTTTGGAACGGAAAGATTAAAAGAATCCACAAGGAATATAAGCAAAGCACTTATGGGAAAAGTTATAAAGGAAAAAAATTCAGAGTTACGAAAGCTGTCATTGTGTCTAACTTACACCACTGTGCCCGCAACCAAAAGCGGCAGCACTGTTGGTTTGTATTAAAGAGTCACTGCTCACTGTGGTAGCTGAATTGGGAACTATTTCATTGCTCTTTTCACTTAATTGCAAACGGTCTCATCATTCATAAGCAGCATCAGCTCAGGCCGCAACCTTGGGTTTAGAGAACCTTAAACACAAGAAACAAAACCACTGAAATTACTGTTCAAGGACAATGCTATAAAGCATTACCACCCGCAGGATACACCCACTTAAACAATACCCATATTAATGTTGCACCATTTCCCAAACAACAGAGCCTGATTAATTAAAATACTAAGTTGCCTCTGCTAGTGATGCTTCTTGTCATGAATATCTTACATGTGTATTTCATACACAGTTAACATGGATGAAATAACGCGTGTGAGAAAATACATCCATTTGGTTCAAGCCTCCCAAAATATGCAATACTGTTGAATTTTAAGTACACAGAGCTCCCAAGACCATTCAAGCAAGCAAAGGCAAATATTATTTTTTCTCCATCATGTTTAAAGAGGAGCCTTCTGATGAATTTGCATTTGATATTTTTCAGAGACAGATTAGATACCCTATAAATTCTGTTTACAAGTGTACAGAGTACACACTACAGAACACAGCTCTAGAATACTGTGCTCAGAGATATCTATGTGGAGCCTGAGAAAATTGTACCTTTTTTCTCATTTACACTAAAAGAAAATTAGAGGTCTAAGCAAAATGCCCAAACAATATATTCTCCAATTACTAGTGACATTAATTTCTTTATTTCACTCTGTATTTGCAAAAGCAAGACTTGGCAGGATTGGCAGGAGGAATGTGCTCATAAAATTAATTGTCTTTACGTAGGGAATTAAAAGTATCTGCCAAAATTAGGTTACAAGCCAGTTTTGTTACAGAATAGTAGAATTTTCTGTATCATGGCTGGCATTAAGGCTATAGCCACGTCCTTAAACCCCAGACAAATTATGCTCAGAGGAAATGCATGCATTAATAACATTCTGCACACAGGAGCACACATTCCAAAAAAATCAACTTTCCCCAAATTGTTATTTGCTGCCATACTATTTTTCAGCTCACAGGTATGAGATATTATTAGTTTCCCAGCTGCTAGTTTCAGTAATTTGGTTTGAAAATTAAATTCTGTGCGAATGGGTTGCAAATCAGAATGATGCCTTAATCTCCTAAGCGGTCAATACTTCCAAGCACGTGGCTACTACGGCTAAATCCACTATTAGGTACAGAAGCAAAACCAGCTTAGAGACAGCACTAATGACAGGTTTCAACATTACTGGCAACCAAACACAAATTCTGGCCCCGGTAATGAAGAAACTGCTCTGTCTCTCATGAAGTTTCTCCCTCCATTTGTCACCGTGCCATACAGAAACCAAGACATGCTGCTTTGCATAAAACAATTACAGCATACAGCACATAATTGCAAATACATTTTTTTATGGATCAGGCATAATAGAGAAATATTCTGATGCACTTCAGTCAATTCTATACTCATTTGAAGCAGATTCAGAAATCTAGAATCCAAACAGTCATTCTTTAAAGAGCTGATTATTCATCAAATGCCTACAAGGTCATTTAAATGAGAAAAAAACCATCATGCTTTCCTGAACAAGATTTTTAAATTCTATCTCTCTGGAAGAAAATTTCTATCTGATCCCCCTCTTGACCCTAACATTTCTCCAAAAATTTAAATTATATATCTAAATCAGTTTAGGTGGGTGACCTCTGGTCTCCCATTCTAGTGTAGCAAATTTTGAGGATATTCTTTCCAATTACCACACAAGTTCAACTATAATTTAACTATGGCAAAGGTATTTTACGTTTACTCTTCCTGAGTCGCACGTTTGGAGCAGGTGCTCCTTCATTCTCTTTTACCTATCAATTTTTACTTACGTTTTTTAATCACTGAGGAAATGATAAATTATATCGACTGTGATGTGTTAAGTGTGGAATACTCGGAGAAGAACAGAACACTCCCTGGGTATTTGACAATGAATTCATTCATCTAATTACCCAGGCATGCTGCTAACTCTTGAAGATTTTAGAACAGCTAATATATCACTAGATGGATCCATCCTCCTCCTTCCTTTCCCACGACCAAAATTTTTACTTCTTATTTACTTTCACCATGGAAAAAAGGCCCATTTAAAAGGTGAACTTACTCACCAGGCGGGTCTCCCAGACACACAGCTCAGGCTGTAAAGCACTCGGAAGCCTGTTAAGGGACCTGCTGCCAAGGACTGGCTTTAGATCTATTTATAGAATAAACATGGGGAAGGCCAGATAAGTCTTATTAGCCTATTTAACAGTTATTTGAAGATTTATTTAAGATGCAATAACTTAAAAATAACCGCATAAGCCCTGGTTTCTCCAAAACATTTTAAAGCTTAAGCAACACCCTGTTAAGTTTGTTACCAACACTACTCTTGAAAGCCCTTCACACCTTTAATAACTGCAGTGTTTCTGCATTAAAGGACCTCATGAACTCCAACAAACTGAACAATCACAGCAAACAAGCCCTTCATTACATCACCTTCACGTAAAAGCCCTATAAATGCATACTAAATCAGCAAGACAAATTCAAGAACTAATACCTTTTTGTAACTGGATTTAAATAAGCTAATTTTGGTCTTTGGCACCGGGTCTCAGTAACAGGAGAGAGGCTTAAAATCACAGACCCACGTGGCTAAAACAGAGAAGAGTAAACATTACTGCTGCACAGATGTCACTGAAGGTAGGAAGATGCAACTCAGAGATAAATATGATAAAAAGATTTTTAAAAAGAAAAATAATCTGAACTCATTTTATAAATGAGTGGCAAAAAAGGTACTTGAAGCACATGCCCAAAAGGCAAAAAACTCTCTAAGAATCATGCATGGCCACATTAGTGTAAATCAAAGTCCCAAGAAACAACTTCCTCTCAGGAAACACAAACTCTTGATTCACAATTACAGCTGAAAAAAAGAAAGAAAAAAGAAAACAACAAGCAGAACTGATGACTATGGAACAGCAAGCAGCTGGGCACATCTTGTTACACAAAATAAAACATTTAAGGATGACCCCAGTTTACTCTGCCTGACTTTCAATGTGAGGTGTATGTCAGTATAACATCCTGCTGGTTTAACATTTCTTTTAAATTTCACTATCATTGGAAGGGGAGGAAAGGGGAAATCAACTCCATAATTAATTGAAATTAAATAATGGTTTTAAGTTAAGCCCATTTTTCCCCACTCCTGTGCAGAAGGATATTCTGGTTTAGCAAAGGTGATCCAATGACCAGTCCAACTTCTACATTAATTTAGCAGAGGCTTAAGTGGAAAAGCTACCCTGTACCCAGGTGTTGCACCTACTGTTACCTCCCTTCTCCGTAGTGGTCCACATGGAAAACATATGAGGAACATGCATTCATTGATGTTTCTGTGATGGAGGCAGTGAAAGACCACCTGCAAACAACATTCCACTTCTCACTTCTGTTTACAAAGCACAATCAAAGGAAGCTGAGAGGCCACTAAAACTTCAATGATAATTAGGTGTACTAGAAGATAACTCCACGCAAACACAGCTTCTATTATAAGAAATGGTAACTGGAGTGTGGTGTTCAAAAGGAGGAAAACATTAGGATCTCTGCTACCTGTAGCTCTATTGTCTTGAACCCTTTTAAAGAATGATTTATTTCAGTTGTTACCAGCTTTACTGAGCTAAACACAATAGCACCACACTCTGGGAGAAAGCACTGTCATGTATACATGGTGAATGAGGCAGCAATTAGGAATTGAGGCATCATAAGAAATGTTTTTAAGTGTTTTGGAAGTTGTGCATGCCCCTCAGGTTTAGGATATGAGGTCTGGAGTGCTGTCTGATGACTTCAGTACTAAATGAAAGATGTGACTTAAGATGACAAACTGAAAGGTGTATTACAGACAGATTTTGAACATATTTCTCATCTCAGCAAACCTGAGCATGTAGAATACTCATCCCACTCCCACTTTTTTTATAAACTGCAAGATACTGAATATAGCATCAGAGGCCATTCCACTATCAGAAACATCAAAAGCAGCAGTCACATGCAAACCTTGGTTGAATCCAATTAAAAACTCAATTTTTTAGCCTCCTGCTGAGGAAACTTGTCACAGAGCTTATAAAGACCATGAGATATATTTTCTTCAAATCATATACACAGAATAAGAAAATGGTTGAGGTTGGAGGGAACCTCTAGAGGTCATCTCCACCCCTCCTGATCAAGCAGGGACACCCACAGCGAGCTGTCAAAAACCATCTGCTTTTAACTATCTCCAAGGATGGAGTCTCAACAACCTCTCCAAGCAATTCATGCCAGTGCTCAACCATCCTCACAGTGAAAAACCAAATGTTTCCTGATGTTCGTTCAGTCCGGTGTTTCAGTCTGTGCTCACTGTCCCTGTCACCTTCCTCAACCTTCTGATAACCTCCTAAGCCAGCCCAGGAAACCATTAGCCCTCCTTTACCACAAGAGCACATGGCTGGCTCATGTCCACCTTGGTACCCACCAGACCATCACAGCCTTTTCCTGCAAACACACCTGCCACCTGGGCAGCCCCCAGCAGGGACTCCCTGGATGGGAACATGACCCTCTGGTGTATCAGCCACTCCTCCCAGTTTGGTGTCACCAGCAAAGCTGCTGAGGGAACAGACTGTCCCATCACTGAGATCACTAATGATGTTGAAGAGGACTGGACCCAGCATTGGCCTCTGGAGTAAAACAGGAGTTCCTGGCCTCCAACTAGACTTCATGTCACTGATGAGCACCCTCTTCAATGCACCTCACTGTGTGCTCCACCAGTGCACACTCCTTCAGTTTCCCTATGAGAATCTTGTGGGACACATTTTCAAAGGCCTTTCTGAAGTCTAGACAGACAAAACAATGTTTTCCTTCATCTTCCATGATTTTTTTCCATGGGAAAAAAAGAAGAAAAAGGAGATGTGCCAACTTTAAGTAGGGATCAAAGATCCTTGAAAACAATTGACAAAATCTGGAATCCGATTAAACTTCAAATATTTGTTCTATGAGGACAATCTGAGGAAAATGCACTTGTATAGCCCAGAGAAGAGAAAAAGACTAACTGGCAACAGTCTTTCAGCACCTGAAAGGTTATCAAGAAGATACAGCCAAGCTCTTTGCTTTGGCCTAACACCACACATGTAGTGAACATATATGGCGTAGCTCATTCACTTCCAAAACCTCATTCACTCATCTGAGTCCTCAAGGCTTTTTCTTTGTTTTGCCAAAGGAGCAATGCAACACGAATCTTATTTATCCACTCTGCTGCCTCTGGACTGACGGGTCACCACACAGGAGAGAAAAGTGCTGCAGCAACAAAGGCTTAAAGGGATATTCATCATTTTCTCACCCATAAATCTTCAAGCATTCAAACAGTCCAAAAGCAAGGAAATTTGTAATGCATTCATACTACACAATACATTAAGCATCTACAGTTTCATTAGTCTGAGGCAGAGGTGACAACAACCTTCTCCTTTCCAGCAGCATAAAAGACAGAAAAAAATCCACAGGGAGGAGGGACAGAGCACCATTTCTATTGTTGACTGAACATAAATAACTGTCTGATTGACACAAAAACCCATCCTTTGACTACATCCATACACTGGAATCTGCTTTTTCAGTGACAGATAAGACCATCACACAATTCTACAGAGACACGGAAAGCTGAATGGAATCACAGTATCTTGCATATTTCTAAGAAGGAAATGTAAAATTACAATGCCTGATTTCTGCTAAGCCAGTATACAAAAATACTACATAAGCAATGGCTGAATTTTTTATTATATCTACTCAGAAGGTTCTTTTACAGAAAAGCAGCACTTTAGAAGGTAATTTTCAGGTTTATATTTGTAAAATGAGTAATTCTATGTAGCAACATCCTTCCAAGAATGATTAATCAAGTGCTCTCCCTTTGTAAGGTGCCATCACCAACAGCAGCAGCTGAAGCTGAATGGTCTCTGCTGGTGACCTTGTACAGTCCTACCCTTACCCAGGAAGGCTGCAAGGACGTGGTATAGGAAATCACTGCCAGTTTCACAACTGTATGCACAGTTCTGTGCAGATCATTCAGTCTAGACAGTAGATTTAAAAAGCCAGTCTGGTTACAGTATTCACATTGCACATCGCAGGAAAGGTGGAAACTGTCACACTTACTAATTTTAAGAGTCACAGCTACTAAATGCTCCTGCTAATTTTTACGTTTGCAATGCTAACAGGGTTATTTTCTTTTTTTTTTTTTCCCTCCCCTTTACACCAATGACTTACAGGCATCATTACAAAACACTATGAATTTCAAGAAGTGGAGAAACTTCTAACTCTTTCAGAAGAAAGAAAGTACCAGTATGTAGCTAAAAGATATCCACAGGACTCAGACTCATGATGGTAACACAGAATACATTAATCATCTGGCTTTAAGAATCTAAAAAGAAAAAACCAAACCCCTAAACCCCCACAAAACACCAACGCACTCCCCCCAAACCAACCAACCAAAAATCCAAAGAACATGTCTGCTCTGATAGCAAGATTTAAAAGAAGTCTGACTACCAAAATGTACAAAATTCTTTTATATTTACTGCAATGTCTGAAAATAACAGGTCTGTCAACTGGAAGTCAGTTGTCAAATTTTGTCCAGCAAACGTCTTCAAGCTTGGTTGTGCCAACAGATTAATAATATTAATAATATTTCAATATATTCAAAAACTGCATAACATTACCATAATGTTAGCAAGTTTGTATTAAAGAAAAAAAAAGCCTAAATAACTTTTACTAAATGGAGAGTTTATATGGATTCACAAGATAGCTGCAGTACAATGCACGTAAACAGGATCAGATAATCCAAGCTGGCAGAGAGCTGTCAAACCAAGCTGTAACCAAATGCTGTTTCCTCTGGCAGAGCTTCCATCCCTCACCTTGGGATTCCCGCAATTGTTCCCTAACCTGCTTTAGTTGAAATGAGCTACGGTAGCAAGACAGAGCATTTGAACCATTTAAATTAACCCAGTTCATTTAAAATGAAGGGAGCTGTGCCACAAGCACTGGGGACGAGGGAAGACAAGAATGAAGATTCAGGAGGAAAAACTCAATCAGTTAAAATATTGGAATAAGAAACAGGGACAATATAATTTGAGATGGCTGACAACAGTCAACTGTTATCATCCACGATTATCCACTGTGATTCAGCTCAGCACAGTTTCTGAAGTCAACATTTTTGTTCAGGTCTTATTTTAACGAACTAGTAACTTCTACGGCTAAATGGCACACAAATAAAGAAATAAATCACTGCAAATAAAAAACATCCAACTTAAAAGCCACCGAATATTGGAGGAAGAACTGATGGCAATAACCTTGTCAAACATTCCATTCCTACTCATGGATCAATCTTTACATCCTTCTGCTTACTCTGCTTTGCTAAAATGGTCTCTCTCATGTTTGATTATCACCTCACTAATCCTAATCCTGCCTTTCATGATTCTCATCTTGCTTCCATTCCTCCTCCCCCTTCTCAGCAAACCTGCTGCTTCTTTTCCACAGCCTTTAGCTCAGCTGGGACGTTTTTCTTCTCACCTTTACAAACATCCTGTTATTAACCAGTAGATTAATTTCTACTTGCTGCTCCTTTTCGCTCCATCAACCCATTTTGTCTGTCCTTGCAGGCTGGCAAACACAAATCATCCTCCTCTGGCTGGTGGTTCAATTTCATTTTTCAAGCTCTTTTCCTTATTCCCTCCTTCCTCTCACCTACTGTACTCATCCTTTCTCCTCCCTCTTCCTCCCACATTCAGCCCAGCATCTTCCTATTCCAATTTCTGTTCCCCTTCTTTCTCATCCTGCAGCTTCTGTAAATATACACAAATGGAATAGGGCTAGATCATGCTCCAATTAAAAAACAAGCTTCCAAAATCCACTTGGCCAGGATTTCAATGATTCCTGCTCCCTCCCATTCAGGAATAATGGGGAAAAAAGAAAAGAAACGAAAAAAAAGGCATAACACTGAGAAGTTACGCACTTGTTTTAAACTAGGATTTAGTTTTAATCAAAATATATAGATTTTTCCAGATATTGTTACAGAAGCACTAAAATTTGAAGTCCTTCACTTCCCAAACATTCATAAATAATGAATCAGTCATGTATTTAAAAGTTTCTATGAGAACTCCTAGAATTATTATTTTCTGATTTATTATAGGTACCAATGACTGCTGTTTCATAGCATTCTCATTTATGGGAATATAATATAATATATAATTCTTAATGAGAAAACAAGGAGTTTTTTACACTCCAAATTACCTTGTATTCTCTAGAACATTTTTGCTTCTTCTTTTCTAGTCTTCATTCTTTATATTTGTCCTCCTTACAGAAGTTTTGTATCATGAATCTAGAATGCAATAATAACCAATTTCACAAGATTCTAAGGATCAAAGTTAGTTTCCTTTAAATACTGGCATCTAATCTCTATCTTCCTTTTCCTAAGATTTCTTCTGAACTTGTTAAAGCTCTCTTTATGACCCTTAATGAAATCCTTCAATGTTTACCTCTGCTACTTATGGTACTGTACCTTATGTCTTTTGATATGAGCTAAAGTGGTATTTTCTATCATTGCAGATAAGATGGTTCACTTGAAAAAAAAAATTAAACCAAACTGACTCTTCAAAGCAAAAAAATCCCAGCCCACAAACCACCAAACCAAAATCCAGCATTCACGAGCTCAACTGTACACAAGCAGCCAGAAGAGGCACACCATATTTTTATGGGCTGAATTACTCTTCCTTACAGCATCCCTGAACACAACAAATAAACAGCGTCAGAAGCTCCAAGCTGTACACTGCAGTTCCCTCCACAGGCAAGAATTCAACCTAAATTCCTCATTTACCTGTAGTCCTCTCATACTGTATTCTTGGGTACAGAATCACCCAGCTAGAACAGCAGGACTATAGAGCTCCACATCTAAGTCTGACTTTAGCAGCATGCTCAGGACACTTGGTCGGAGTTGGGTCTCCCACAGCCAGGTCATTAACCATGCATTGGACACAAGGAAATTACTTCCTACTCTTCCTCCCTGGCGCCTCTTCCCCCTGTTTTGATCACAAGAAACCATCTCCATGAGCTCTGCACTGAGTTCAAGATATTCCAACACGGTCTGACCTGACTTGAGAAAGTTTATGTCAAAGCATTGAAGGCTGGAGGACAAATTTTGTACTGTTGCTGCAACACAAGAGAGCTCAAACCAACCCTAAGCAACTCCCTCAGCAGATCAGATTGGAGCTCACACTGCTGATTTACTGCTCCAACATGTAACTGCTAAGTATTTCCAACAACATCTGAAATTAAGGTACATATGAAGCTTTAAATAAGTAAGTAATATCACAAGAATAATTAAAAAGTGAACAACAAGCCTACAACTGAGGCTCTGTCAGGCTTCTGGAAGTAGAATTCGGGCAAAGCTCCTGGTTTAAATGTAGCCCTGAATCAATTCCATTTAACACACAGATGTAGATTTTTCCTGGATAGTTCTAATCAAGCAATGACTGGAACTGACCAATGATTTTAGAAAGTGCATTAAAAAAAGCTCATCTGGGGGGGAAATGAAATGACACTTTAGAAATACTTTTTTAAAAAATGTAGAACTTCATCCCTAGAAACTGCACATTTACTGTTATCAGGACAAAAAGCCCAATGATGAACTCAATGCCATTAAACCACAGATAAGTATCCCTTTAGCTTGTCAACAATATAAAAGCTCAAACTTTTAATTTGCCTTTATGTGTAATAACCCATAAGAGATGTGAATATGTTTCAAAACCATCTGCACTGGGGATATTTGGAAAACCATAATCGTTTTGTTCATCTTAGAGCAGCAATGGCAAAATACTAATTAAAATAAAACTCAGCCGCTCAGTATAAATGATAGGTACAAAAAAAGCTAAAATTACATCCTTTGTCAGGACAGAACAGCATCAAAGTATTTTAGCAGGTATTTTTCTATGAATATAGAGGACTTTCTCTGATGTAAGGTATCTGATACGATCCAGGCTTTGTTGAGACCTTCAGACAAGTCAAGGGGGAGGAAGTCCCAGAAACGGACTTAAAATTCCCACAAAGCTGGACATCCACTTACATTTTGAATTAAAAAAGGGGTTGCAGACACCACAGTAAGTACATCTACCTGCCTCCACTTGGGTGCAGACAAGGCTCAGTCTTGGCAATGAGTTACTGGCAAAAGAGAACTCCAACTGCATCATGAGTGGAGGTGAAAACCTCCTGTAGACGTGGCAGCAGATGAGAAATCTGACACAGCCTTCTGCAGAGCTGCAGCTTCAGTACAGCTGCAATAAGTTGAAAAAAGTTCCAAGGCTGTACTGGATGAACCTTCACAGCTGGAGGAAGGTTGAATGCTGAAAGGGAGGATTTACTGCCAAGCAGTTTGTACAAAACTCTGGTTTTTTCCCCCAATACACAAAAATTATGCTATGAATATGCTTTAAAAATAACCAAATGAACAAACCCTTCTTTTCCCCTACAGACAGTTATCAGCTTATTATAAAACTCTCTTGGGTAAGCTTAGGCCAGACTTCAGAAGTTAATGTACTAATTAAAATAAGGACTTGCAGCAGCTAAGCAAGGTTTTCTCTAATCAGTTTGTTCAAGCATTCATTTCAAATCTATTCTACCTTGCAAAAAACTGATTTACTTCTACCTGAAGACCCAGTAACATGTTAGTAGGAACGAGTCAGCAAAATGGTCACCACCAGCTGCTTTTTCCCTCCACAGTGAAGTGAGAAGCAGCTGAACGTGTCTAGAATGCACATCCCATTCCTGATTCTCAATGCAAATACATATCAGAGATTGAATCAAAGCCCCCTTCCTCATTTTTAGGTTTAAGTGCACCGGAAAGGACTAAAGGAACTCTCTGCACAGCTCTTGAGATTCAAAATCTTCCTTCCTTTCTTCCCACGGGGTGTAGAATTGCATTGCAGAACAAACATAATCTCCTGTATACCTTGGGTCTTTTCCCTCTGAATACAAAGAGGGTAATTCCCACCCCTCCATTTTTTTATGAAAACCTTACTCAACAACAACTGCTATAGCCAAAACCAGATCATATTATGGCCAAAAACCAGATCATACCACAGCCAAAACTTGAATACATAATCCATGAAAACAGGGTTGTATCTCTAGATAGTTCACAGATGTCATAGTTCAACTGCATGTCCATGGTAGCAGCATCTGGGTTTTTTAATGGTTGAGCCACACTTTCAAAACGGATTATTTTCAACTGATTGCTCATTTCCTATCTTAAGGAGAAAGGATTCCCTTCATAAGGCTAGAAAATTCCACCTTTACAGGCTTGTCCTTTCTGTAAGTATCTGACCCGAACAAAGCTTTAAAAGCTTTACTTTACTATTGAGGGTCTAGTCCAAAAGTGACTTCAAATACAAGCTGGAGGAACATTATGAAAAGTAAAAGAAGTTTTTAAAAATATGTATATTCAAAATTGCTCCTGACCTCCTGGTCCTCCTCTACACAGGTTTTTTTGGATCATTCAAGGAAGGTGCTAGCCTAGTTCTCAACAAAATAATTTCTACACATGGGACACTCAAGGGACAGATAAATCTGTTTACTACATGATACCCCTCTGAGACAAAATAGATTCCAAGTATCACACATTCCATGCATCACTAAGGCAGGAGCACTGAATGGAGTCAACACCAATAGCCCCTTCTCCCACGAATGTTTTCCAGCATGTGACAATCACACATAATCCACTGAGAAGCAGAAAATATTTGCCTGGGAGGTAAAAAACCCCCAAATAAACTGCATCATCTGTGCTTTCCTTCTAAAGATAAAGCCATGTAATCTTTCTGATAAACTGGTTTCCTGGTTTAACTGTTTCATGCAGACACACACAACTTCTGTTCTTCCCTGATTCCTATCCAGGTGAAGATGAAAGTTCCAAGAGTAATTGTTCTGCAACTGGAAAACTGGCCAAAATCCCTGAAGAGAATGACTCAGTAGGAAGCTCATGAAAGGGCTGGGGGGAGAAAGAGATGCCTTTTTTAATTATGATTTTTTTCTCCGTCTAGTTTATGCCCCAGAATAGTAAGAACATGAAAAAAAATGACAAGGAGGGGGAACACAAATAAAGGAACATTGCTTGACAGATCTTTTATAGAACTTCATTATATACTTTTTACTATGAAATGTAAAAAACTTTGAAAGTGAATCTTTGCACAGAAACTCTTTTTTGGACAAGATGAATTTCATCTGCAATATTAATACTGTGAATATTTTCTACTACTTGCTGTCAACTTCCTCACGAGGAAATAATTCACATTTTATGGAATTACCTATAGCAACCTGTAAGATTTTCATACAGTACATAAACATTATAAACTGTTTATGCAAACAAACATGGACTAGAATTTAAATAAATTGGTTTTGTGACAACTGCCTGACTATAGTTAGAATCTTCTACTACTAGATAGATTTTCTCAAGAACTTAAATCAAGAAACCGTTTTAACTAATGAAAGAGCATATGCATCATTTTAATTAGCAGGTCACCTCCAATGTAATACTGAGAAGCTGACCATGATTTTTTCAGTCCATTCTGAATAGCACCAGAGATCCATAAATACACTGAGAGTTCTGGCCCCTGGATCATTCCAAACCACATCAGCACATTTACCTTGCTGATTAGTAGCTCACTAATACAGCCCTTCCCAAGCCACCTGTTATAAAAGAGGAAATATATAATATATGCTTTACTGAGAAACAGGACTGGGGAGGATTGAGAAAACATCTGAAATAACTGGGGGGAAAAGAAAACAACTGAAAAATGAAGGGTTTCACTGTCAATCCATACTGTCCACCTTCTCCTTCTTACTATTTGCAGTAAGTATGTCAGGACTAAACATTTTCTCCTGACACTGACTGTAACAACTCAGCTCCTATCCATTAAAGCAGACAAAAATACAGGTGTTTTCTATGTTTTGCAGGGTCTTAACTCCAAACAAAACACAACTTAGTCAGATGTGCATTTGGACTTAGCACACCCCTGTGCATTTGAGCCTCGCCAAAGAATGCTGATCAAAAGAATTCTGCATGTCATTAATGAACAGCATACTTTCTGAAGGTTTATAAACAATCAATTTCCAAACAGCATTTAAGGTGATAGGATGGAAGGTGGTATTTATATTTACCAGAAGTGAAAGACAATGAGGGAAAAAATGAAGAATTTTACCAGCCAAAATTTTACATGTGGATAAATTTAAAAATAATTTAAAAAAAACCCAACAGTGCTGATATCATATCTCATTTACTAACAGGGCAGGATCACAGCCCTTAAACAAGTTAACTGGCGTAACACTTTCCACAGAACACGTACTCCTGGCACAAGACATGTTTCAGACTTTGGAGATACAACTTTCTCCTTTCTCTTGGACATTTATACTTCTGGAAGTCCTTGAACATGGGCAGCAGGTATGTAAGTTTTCATTTCCTGAGATTTCAAGAGTTATCCTGTAAAACAGCATCAGCTTAAAAAGTAGCAAGGAAAAAAAAAAGCAGCACTTTTTAATCATTCTTTGAAGACCATCCCTACTTTCCACAAAGTCACAGAGATTAGCTGAAGTAGAAAAATGAGAAAAATATAAAAATTATTTTCTGCTTGTTGCAGTATACAGGGGAGACTGGAGCAGGTTTGCACTTAGTAGGTATAAAACACACTTGTGTGCTGAAAAACCCTTCTTTGTCCCAGAAACGGACTGAGTAGGGAAGCACAGTTGCTAAAACAAGAAGACCAAGATCTCATTCGCCCCTGGTGAGTAAAGACTAGGCAAACTTCCTTCTTCCACACGTGCTCACAAGGGCACAATTCAGGCACAGAGAACTACCTCTCTTCCTTGAATTCTGAGCAGAAGCAGTGAAGCCACAAAACTTTACTTTTTCCACACTGCAGAAGCAAAGTCAATCTGCTAGAAGAAAGCTCTCTCCCCTACAGCTTTTATAGATATTATGGGGAAAAAAACCCAATATAAAACAAAAAAAGGTCCCTTATTAAGTACCTGAACTGCCACTGGAACTCTGAGGAGACAGGAACAGAACGGGTTATCATGTACCACTCCCTCTACAGAAAACAAACACAGGTCTCAACACTACAGTCTCGGTTACAGATTCAAAGATAAACTATGATGACACGTTTTCAAAAGTTCTCAATAGTTACAAGGAGAAACTCTTTGTTAGTTTAGTTTTCAGAAACCGAAACTGTAGTTTGATTTTGCAGCAAGCCAGTTTCCATGGGAGCAAAATTCTGACTGACAGACATGCTACAGCCTGCTGGGAGACCAGTGAGTCTGAAGAAAACTCCGAGAGCTCAGTGTAAGGCAGAACACACAATGTGAAACAACGTACAGAAGTACTGACAGGAAAAAAAACAGAAGGCAAAGCGGGGGGGAAAAACAGGGTGAAGATTTGAGAGAGCTACCGAGGAACTTCTTATTATAAATGAAATGCTAAAAGAATGAAAACTGGCAGAGAAACCCTTAAAAAAACCCAAAACGTTAAGGAGTATTGACACTCAAACTGGGAGCAAAACGCTGGTAGTGAAGAGACTGGCAAAACTCCAAACTGTTCCATGTCCATTAACCAACCAACAGAATATACCGTCTTTATAACTGTAAATGCAGTAGCAGGAGCGTGACTTACAAATTTTTAACCACCAAAACAAGAGCAAGAAGTGTGGGAAGTTTGCTTATTAACTACAGTTGTATTTGAAGAGGAAACAAGGAAGAATACAAGACACTTCTCTTCAGACAAAGTCCCTAACGTATTCCAAGAGAAATAAACACAGGACACAGCTATCTTCTTCACTGATACAGGCTTTACAAAACAAACTCTTCTAACAACAGTCGTGAAATCTGGCCAAAATTTGCCTTTTAAGAGGACAGATGAAAATGCAGAATCAAACAGCAGCTCAAGATAAATTTCATCGAGAAACTAGAGATGGCAGCAAAGTCTCAAGCTAGCAACTGAGAGTAAAAGTTACATGAAAAGCAAAGTTCTGAATAATTGAATAATTCTTACAGCTTTGTCCAAACAGTAAAAATCTCAAGTTGGTTTTTTTTTCGCTTTTAGAAACAGTGACACAAAAAATAAAAATAAATCCTTTAGTAAGAACAGGTATAAACCACAACAAGGCTTTATTTCTAAATGCAAGCACTTCACAGATAAATTTTTAGCACGTATGAGAAAAAGAATTTTAAAAGATCTTTCAACAAAATATGCATGTTCAAAGTTTGACATGCACCAACATTCTCAGAAGTCACCACTGATTTCTGAATGTTCCAGCCATGTATCTGAAGGCACATTTCAGGAAGATATTATTCTCAGGCTTCTCCTTGGCTTTGCAACTGTAACAGATACCAAAAAGCTGGCTATAAGCTCGGTTTCAGGATGACAATTTCAGTATGTTAGTTCTCCACAACGCTTTTTAAAAAATACATTCACAATATAGGATACACTGTCAATACGGGAAACTAAATCCTATTCTGAAAAACAACCAATATTCAGAGAAAGATAAGTTCCACAGAGTGACCTCACCTTTCTGCTAAATTACATTCCTGAGAATGATCTAAAATTCTACACTTCGGAGTTTCCTGATTAATTCTAAAACTAAAGGATCCTGGTGTACTGAAAAGCACTGCCCAAAGAGCAATGAAATCTCAGTATCTCACAAGTATGGAGAATACCCAAACCAGCAGTTCTGTTCTTTATTTTGCCTTGGGACAAAGGCAAAATACGTGGGATGTTCTCAGAACCAACCTCCCAGTCCATCCCCGTGCAGCAACTGCTGCTACTCATCAGTGCTTGGAAGAGCCATTCCAAAATCAGGAGGCATATATTCAAATCCTTCCCTAACACACAATGCCTACAAAAGCACTCACCAGGCTAGAAGACATGGGAAACAAAGGTATTCTTACCACTCCCAGCTGATGTTTTATGGAATCATTTAATATTCACCTGATCACTAAGAAGGGAAATGAAGCATCCATGATGATCATATTCACTAAGCAAAAAGAAATCCAATTTCCAGTCACTGTTCTGAGAGAACTTGGAGTATTTCATACACATAGCATAAGAAAAACAACTCTACAGTCAGCAATATACTTGAAAGCATCTCTAATCAACACAGCACACAAACAACTCGAACTTTTGAAAACTTCAAACAACTGAGAAACTAAGAATCCAAGAAAGAACAGTCATCTGCAAGAGTTGAGAAAGTATCCTGTCCAATGGCAGCTATGAAGTCATGAACAGTTTACAGTTGCAAGTGGCTGCAGCTGATAAACAAAAAACTGACACACTTGAGATCTAAGATTAGAGAAAGAACTGATATTTTAAGCACCCTGTTTACTTTTATGCTTTTAAAGATAATTGAACCTTAAGGGCTGAACATCCGAGAAACCCAGCCAACAGATAACCACGCTTTCCGAAGAGGAAAAAGTAAAAGAAAATAATCTAATAGCTCTACCTCAGCAATACAGTTCTGTCTGACCTTCAGTTTTGAAAGCCCCTTTTGTTACTTCCATCTCTCTAGTGCTGAAGCTCTGAAATTAAGATGCTTGGAGGAACAGACTATGGAAGAGGTTACCTCTAGTTAGGGGGATTAGAAAGGAAAACAGTGTTTTCTGTAGACAGAAGTTGGTATTTTTCAGTCTAAGCTTGATCTAGATGCATTAACACAGAACTTTTCCTAGAAAAAAAACTCCCAGAACAAAAACCCAAATAAAAACCCCCCAACGAAACAGATAGAAAAAAAGCAAATACTTTTTAAGCAAGTTCTTGATCAATACATTTTACATTTAGGTTTAGAGTAAAACAGGTGCTGAAAATAAGAAGTTAGGAAACTTTTGCTTTTGAATTTCTTGACCGTTCCCAAGTATTCTGTCAGTGCTTTTTGCTTTTGCACGCAATCACACAATTTGGTTTCTATAAAAATTAGAATTACTCACAAACATTAAGCATGCTTGCTGTTCAGAGTACATCCAGCTCCCGACATTTTAAGTCCTGAAGGACCCAACAAGACACACACATTTAAAGAGCATCTCACCATGCTATGAGCTAATATGCCTCAAAGAGTTAATTCAAATATTCAGAAAAATCTCAGGTTTAGTTGCCTTCCTAACTAATTTGACTATACTGTATAGCCAATTAAAATCCTGAATGAGGTGAGGTCCTGATGTAAAGTTAGTGCTTGTTTTTAATTACGGGGAATGTCAATGTATATAGGAAGAAGGAAGAAACAAATTATGAACATAAAAATAGCTGTGACTTGTGTGTGTCTGTTAATAATTGTATGTTAATTTAAAACTCACTTTTTAGCCTAAAAAAAAAAAATAATGTCTTCCTTTTTTTCTTTCCCTCTCCTCCCTTTCCTTACCATTGTCCGGATTACTGCAGAAAAGGGTTTGGAAGCTAACACCCTGCTTATTAAAAAAGCCAAACATGCTTTAAAAAAAAACACCCCACTAACAAAGCAATTTATGATATGGCCTTAGTAATTCACTGTTGTCAAAGGTGAGGAAAGAGGAGGGATCCTTGCACACCTTATATCTCTCCATCCCTAAGTCTCCCACCTTCAGCAAGCCCTGACTGCATTCTAAGTCTTGTCAAGCCAGGAAAACAGCAGAATAACCCACCCAACAAGTGAGTATTTTTTGTAGTGTACCAGGCTTATACAGATCAGATGAATGCTAAACCTGGCACAGAGGAAGGGTGGATCACTGGGGCATGGAAGCACATAAAAAGAACAACACCTCCTTCTTCCAGCAGCAGTGCACTTGGTTCAGCTCCCACTGCAGAGCTGCCCTCAGACTCCTACTGCCACATTTACAGAATCCACAGCTACAACTTGACACAGCTCTCCTTCAGGAATCATCATATACTTAAAGGGGCTGCAGGATTATGGAGATGCAGGATTTCACCTCCTTCCCACCCGGGTTCCCTGCTCTGAATGCAGCCAGATCAGCGCTGACTAGACAGGTGTCATCTCTACATCCATCTAAACTCAACCTGTCAGGTCCTGATGGATTCAAGTACAACCCTAGAAAACATCAAGAGCTCCACAAAGATCTGCTCTGCTCCAGAAAAAGTTATTAGTTCAGATCAGTACTGATGCAGGAAAGATCCGATCACTGAAATATATAATTCCATAAACTTTTTGTAATCTTCACAGGCTACCCTCACTCCCTCACCTTTTGCACCATCTCTTCCTAATCAGTAAGAGGAGTGTGAAGGGGTGAGGAAGGGAGATAAGACTCCCTCACTTGCTTCTTCACTGTCCCTTCCATTTACAGGTGTACAGATCCCTCTAATCAAGTGTAAATTAATGCCTTCCCACTGTTCAAAGCCGTTCCTCTCTGTTCAGTCTCAGGAACAACATCTGGAGCCAAGGAAAAAAGGAGATGACAACTCCATTTGCAGCAACAGCTGGAGGATTTCCCCGGAACAGGGTGGAAGTAAAGCAATAGCAGACCCTTTGGAACTCTAAGCAAGAGCATTAAGAACTCAGCCAAAGGTTTTACACAAAGATACTCTCCCCAAAATTAAAGTGGCAAAATAAAGAAGATAGAGAAACATGCCTAAGTTCTGGTCAGATGGTCAGAACACGTTTAACTTTCTTCTAGAAGAAATGGTACATTCTGTTTTGGGTTTTGTTGTTTGTTTGGCATGTGTTTTTAAGACAACACTTCTAGTATTGAGATAATGAATACTTAAGGCACAAAAGTAAAATGTCTACTTTACACACAAGAAGACATCTAGAGAAAGACTTCATGAAATTCTGAATATCTTAAAGGCCACTGGACCTGGGAAGCCTCAGCTTCACTACAGCTAAGACTTTTTTCCTGACCCCTCGAGATCTTTGGATCAAACAATTTCCAAATGTCAACGACCTTCCAAACTCTGGTAATTGAATTTAAATGAAGTCACAAGTTACCTAAGAATCAAGTGCTTCCTAGGAAAGGCACACTTTAAAATTCTAAGTGTTTCTCAATCTCAACTGCAGCAGAACTGACACTTTGATGAGATACAACTAGTTTTGTAACTTACCTTTAAGTGCTTCCTAACCAGCTGAACTGAACAGAACACATTCTGAACCAGTGGCTAAGCCTGTATACAATTTATACCCCAGCTTTTACTTCTAAAATTTTTTGTTCAGAAGTAAGTTTTTTACAGCTTTCTTAGTTGATATATCCTAGGAAATTTACTCAGTGTTACATCCTAGGAATAACTGCTTATGTCTGCACTGTCTGAAAAGACAATGGGGATGTTAGTTAAAAATGAAAAGCAGCTACACATGCCAGTGAGTAGCCAAAGAAACAGGAGAAAGAGCCAAATGAAAATCTATTTAACCAAATGCTATTAAGAATTCCTGGTACAAGGCAAATATTCAGAATTTTAGTTCTTATACAGACAATGAACTTTGTAAGTTGGTAAGAACTATGCACAAATTACAAATGTCTTCAGGTGGTGAAAATATGTTTTAGCTACTGATTTCTGAAAAAGCTAAATCGATTTAGAAACGAAGAGAATATTGACAACACAAGAATTCTGATAAATCCTAAGCCTGAAAGTACATCCCTACTGCATCTTGAATAGTGCAATTAAAAGACAGAAGACAATCAGGCTTTCTGGCTTAACTTTCTGGCTACAAACAAACACTCTACTCTAGCAAAAAGGTAGGAAAGTAAAAGAGCAAGGCTCTTGTTAACCAAGGGATGTTTACTTCTGTCCTTTGAGAATACATCAGGAAATAGCCCTCAGCCATTTTAGTCCAAAACTTATCCTGTAATAGTTTTCTAGTAATTTCTCTGGAAAGACACCTTTGCTACTCATACAGACTGAAGTGAAAACAAACAAACAAACAAATCCTTATTATAAGGCAAAGCTCTTTTATGGTCAAGCTCCCCAAATCATTCCAAACTTATTTCACTGTTTACATTTCAGGAAAAGGAACTAGTAAGAGGGGGCTTAAATACAGAGTAACACAATTGTGACAAACGCCAAAGCTTGCTGTGCACCGTTGTTTATGACCAGAGGAGCATTCCTTTTACCAGCAGGCACCTCCCAAGGGGCACTGGAACTCACTCTGAATACAGCAGAAGTTTCTGCAGAGAACTTACTAACCTGGCACACTAAAACACGGTTCAGTTTACACCTATGCTGGAGTCAAGGCACTCTCTTCCCAAGCTTTGGATGCCTTACCAAGGTATCCTCTTACATGCTTATCTGATGTACACAAACAGAAGGGTTTCTTGGGGTTCTTTCGGTGGGAATAGCTGGTTAGTACACCATCTTAGGAGATAAGTAATTTTTTTAACAGGTATGGATGAAAATTCTGGTCATGTGTGTAATATATTCTACATGCATGTATTCATGCTGCATATTAAAAAGAAAATACTTCCTCCTGGAAAAAGGAGAATGCCTGAGAGTTATTTTTATCAAGATGGCAATTCAGCACAAAATACCTACTTAGAGCAACTACTCTCACTTCTGGAGTCACCAGTCTTTAGATGACACATTCAACAGGACTACAAGTTTCTGAAAAGTGATCTTTGGAAACATAATATTAGGGTTAATATTGCTTGATTACCTTTCATTGTAATAACATCTTATAAAAGATTATTAAAAACACCACTGTATCAGACAGAGGGCTAGGGAGGCGAATGGCTGTTGACATAAAATGCGTATCACTTTTCTTTCCCTGTTATTTCTTTATCCTGAAGCATTTCATCCTGACTATTGCGTTTGAATTGAAATGATTATCAGGGATCACTTGGGTCCCGAAGCTTAGTCCCTATTCTTGAAGGGAACAACGTTTCACACTATTTTATTTTATTAAACTCCCAGCTTAGATCAAACTCCCAGCTTAGCAAATCTTCAAGACACGGTCAGTTTTTTTTATCCCACAACTTCTCACAGACAGCTGCTCCAGAATCTCAGTAGGAAATTGGTCAAAAATCTTCTAATTTTCAGCCTGAAATTACACAGGACTGGTCCACTCACATTTGCTCATCTGTGCTTACCTTCGAGGGCTTCCTTCTCTTGGGTGTTTAAGCACATAAACATTATTTGAAAAGCCCTTGTACAATCTTTCTCACTTCATATCTTCCTAGGTCAAGTTCCTTCAAACCCCTAAGTGAACCTCAACTTCCCAATCATTACAGCCATCTTGTACACACCATAAGAACCACAGAATCAGTAAGGCTGGGAAAAAACCTCCAAGATCGAGTCCAGCCTCTGACTGATCACCACCTCGTCAACTCGACCATGGCACTGAATGCCACATCCAGTCATTTTGTGAACAGCTCCAGGGACAGTGACTCCATCACCTCCCTGGGCAGCAGATTCCAATGTTTAACAATCCTTTCTGTGAAGGAATCCTTCCTGAGCAAGCATATAAACAAGAACGTATCTGCTTATCAAAACAACGCTAGAAAAAGCCACACGAATAGAGAGTACTGATTACAACACTGGACTCTGCAACCAGGTATATTAATTCTACTCTGTGTTCAGATACTTCTCTTAAGTAGGTAAAACCTCTTAAGTAGAAACAGGTCACTACTACAGTTAAAATCCATAGCAGAATTACTTTGCTAAGGATATATTCTAACAACTATACACTACAAGTAATCTGCTGCTATTTTCACATTATGACCTCATGCTTAAATCAAATATTAATTATAATCTGTTACTCTTAAAGACTGTAACAGAGAAAAGAGCTGAGAATTAGTACACAAGTATTTCAAACAGTACTAAAGAACTCAATAGCTAAACTAGACAAATCACTTTCCAGAAGTTCCCAGGAGTTCCCTTCCCTCTCCCCACTTTTCAAACAGTGAATACACAGTACAGTTGTTTCACATTTTCATGTGGTCTGTCAAAATTACACCCATCCATTATTTCCATCGGTTTTACACGAAATACAAAATTTCAACAGTGTAGTAGAGAAAAGGTACGTTTGAAAGTCAGCAGCATTCTCACTCCTGTGAGTGAAGATGGAGGCAATAATGGAAAACAAAACCACTGAAACCATCCATATACCCCTAGATTGTTTTGTTGTCACAATATTTACAATTATTAAAAGCTTTAAGTATTTCTTGGACAAGGAATCCATGAGCTCTGTCCCCTCTTTCCTGAACATTCCCAGACTGAGACAAATCTAAAGCAAGTCTGGAGGGAGAAGGGAGGAACACCTGCAGGGTCTGGGCACTTTAACTACTCTTTCTTAGATGGAAAAACCCAAGCAGGGAGATTCATCCCATCACAGGGGAAGGAGGGCTGAAAACAAACTCAAATACTCACGTGTGCAGCGCAGGAGAGCATTAGCCTGAACCCAGCAGAGAATGTCCTGAAAGCTACGATGGCATTAGCACCACACATCCCGTTATACTTTGGTAATAGAAATGCCAACAACTGCACTACTACACACAATTACTGTATCTATGGTCCACAAATGTGAGACAAAGTTACAAAAATTTGCATTTTAAGTGAGTATTAGTATCACAGAATCAGCAAATGGGTCAGGCTGGAAAGGACCGACGTAGGTCATCTGGTCCAACCTCCCTGCTCGAGCAGGACGAGGGAGACTCCACACCAGTTCCAGTGCTCGGTCACTGCACAGCAAAGCAGTTCTTCCTCATGTTCAGGTGGAACTTTCTGGGCATCAGTTTTGCCTGTTGCCTCTTGTCCTGTTGCTCAGCACCCCCGAGCAGAGCCTGGTCCATCCTCTGACACCTCCCTTCAAGTACTTGATAGAGAGTGATGAGGTTCCCCTCTCAGTCACCTCTTCTCCAGACTGAACAGGCCCAGCTCTCTCAGCCTTTCCTCTTTACTGAGGTGCTCCAGTCCCTTGACCATCTTTGTCACCCTCCACTGGACTTCCAGGAGCTCCATGTCTCTCTTGTCCTGAGGAGCACAGAACTGGGCACAGCACTCCAGGTGATCCTCACTGGGGCTGAGTGGAGAGGCAGGATCACCTGCCTCGACCTGCTGGCAGTGCTCTTCCTAAAGCACCCCAGGACTAATGATTTCAGTTGTGACCAAAGCACTTTTAAACACAAATAAACTTTCATCAACTTTATCTCACTGCTTTTACAACTTAGAGATTTTGAGAAATTTTTAAGCAACCTCTAATCCTACTACTAGAAATCTCAGACAATCTTTCTGGTTCTCCTCTAATGCTGACATAAACTAACATGGATCTTAAGAGGTACAGAAACACAATGTAAAATAAAGTCCTTGCACAACAAGGCCTCTATCATAAAAGCCTTGCTTCGGTCTTCTAGATTCAAGACCTATTAAAGACAAGCATTCCCTCTTCGGCATAAAGGAAACTACTGCTACGTGTATGTGGAATTCCTGTGATAAACTCAGAAGAGCTTTCACCCCAGATGAATACCCAAGATGTTTCAACTTTACACCTACTATGTTTTATAAACTACTCAATGCATTTTGAATGTAAATTTTAATAAAAAATTAAGAAGTACACTTAGCACAATTATCATGACCTGTCAATCAAACGCATGGTCTGATCTACACAATAACAAGCTTAAATATTTTAGACTGTGTACTTTTCAACCAGCATACAGGGAGAATCTCTTCAAAGTTACCTGGAAGCAAATTTGAAAAATATGGTTCAAAATATTTTTCACTTATCAGTTATCCAGAGATATGTTTAACACATTTTTGAAGGTTAATATAGAAATCCCCAATTTACTCTTGCTTTAAGTATGTTTGTGTCAGCCAAGTATGAAGATGAGCCAGTAATCTAAAACAACACATCTCATGAAGTAAAACTGCATGACTAATGTTAATACCACTTTAAAAAGTTCAATCAAAAATTGGGATTAATACTGTCATTTATGTCTCCATACGGCTTTCAGTGATGGAAAGGTATACTGGAAATACATACAAAATAAGATTTCCCTTAACTTTTTTCAAAAGGAAACAGGAACTAGAATTTCTCTCTGTCCCTCCTGGTCTTTCCAACTGCACTCATTCAAAATGAATAAAGCATTCTTGCAGGACTTAAACACACTGTCACATAATAAACAGTTTATCACTGTCATTCCAATCAATTCATTCATATCGTATTGCCCTGTAATTGTTCCACACTCCAGCTCACCAAAAGCTATTATCACTGTGTTGACACAAAGTCAGTCTTATCAGTTTATTGCATTTAGAAGTGCTTAAAGTTTATCCTAAAGAACAGAATATTCCTCAACAAACTGGACTGTATACTGTCCACTAAGGAACCATCTCCTGATTTCTCTAGTAAATTGTATGGGAACTTCAACTAAACACTCATTTTACAGGCAAAGATCTCTTTCCCTCACCCTCTGTGAAAATACCTTTTACTACCTTAAGTGACAGTGGTAACTACCTATTTAGGAAAGACAAATTACACGTTTTAATATTTCATGGGTCCAAAATGCAAATCAGGGCCAGATGTGCTAAGAACTAAATCACTGTATCAATCAATAACAAACCACAGGAGTGTGCAGACATTTAGGGGATGTTGCGCTGGAAGATGTTCCCTAAGATGCACCCATAGCAATTCAAAGCAGATTTACAGCAGTTTTCCTCAAGTTTCGTACAGACAGCCAAGGTGGTACCCAAAATCTGTAAGCTAAACAAAGCATCTCTGGTTCCCCGGAATTCACCTGTGTTAGTACTGTCAAGAAAGAGCAATACTGCTCATACAACTGTATATTTATTTTAAATGTGTTTTTTTCGAGGACTGACATAACATCTGTGCGGAAAAGCCTGAGCAATCACAACCAGCTATCAGCCCTTCACACCATCACTGCTATTTTCACTGATCCACCCTGTTTTTGCTACAGTGCTCTTGGCATCACTGTGCTGCTGTGATTCAGTATTTATCTGTTAGATCTAGTTACATCACAACACTACCCATACTACCTAAATCTCATGTGGAACTTCTGCAGCTAACACCTAATCCACCGTTTTTGAGCTCCCTCTTCAAAATTCACCAGCCACAAAGCAAAAAGTCATTGGGGATGTGCAAACATCTGGACCCCTGTGAATCATCCGTTCTCTGAAAGGGTGTGCGGTCATGCATAAGCACTGCACCTTCTTTCTAATGGCAATCGGGTATGAATAAAACCGTGTGTGAACTGCAGTGGTTAGCATAAAACCACTTGTGAAAGGACTGTGCCAAAAATCGTCTTCAAAACGCCTTTAATAACAGTTTTGCTTCCACACGAGCTCCTTGGCAGCATCAAGATAAAGCAGTCGTTTACCTTTTATGATGGCAAGCAAGGCCCTTTAAGCTTAATATTTTTAAAAGTTGTGTTAAGAGCAAGGTGGTAACGCCTTGTGAAACAACACAACTGAGTGCTGAAACTTCTGCTGACAACAAAGCCACCTGCTATGTCCAAGAGTAGCATTTTAGTATAATCCTGAGGAAAGATTAATTCTAGAATATTTTTAGCCCTAGCTCTGAAAGTAGACAGCAACTGAAAAGCAGACGGGCAGAGAGCGGGCAAGAGAACACACGCAGGAAAAATTCTTTGTTTATAATCAAAACACAGCGAACAATTATTCTCATAAAACCCATTGTCATGAAGAAAAAACTGAGCACACTGAACAGTGTCACTACTACGGCTTCCACAGCAATCTCAGCTTCTGAATCAGAAGCACACAGAAAACTAGGCAGGCGCTGCATCCTTTTGCAACACAGAAACAACTACAGAAAATAAGTGAAAGACGATGAATAAATAAAAAAAATAAAAAAAAGGATTACAAAAGTGAGCAGTCACAAAAATAGCGGGGGGTGGGGAAATGGAGTTCAGGTTTAGTTCCTTATCACCATCTGATTTGGGGGAGTCCCTGCCTTTTCTTGGTGACTTGAATTGTCATTTCCATCCAAGAGCAGCAACCCAAAAGAGGCAGCTGGGGAACGCCAGCCACTGCCTCAACTCCCAGGCTGGACACAAGCCTCGAGCATCGGTTTAACAGCAGTTGCATAATAAGACTCAAAAGGCCAAGCACTCCTCCTGCCTCGTACATCTCCATTTCCACACGGGTGGGAGCGATGGATCCGGACGGAAACCGAGCGCCACTACCAAGCTGGTTATTATGCAGCAAGCAAGAGGCAAACCCAACACCTGGCGCACAAATATGCAGACACCCAGTGAATAGGTGGATCTACAGAGCGCTGCCTTCCCTCTCCTTTCCCCAATAGGCGATCCTCGATGGGTGTGCCAGGAATGGGATATCGGGCGGAGGGGAGGAGAAGAAAAGGGGTGGGAAGTGGTTGCCGCTTGCTGCAGCCAGGCTGGGAGCGATGGCGAGGTGGCTGATCATGGTGGCTGGGGAAACACGGGGTCACTTCTGCCCGCTCTGCTCCTCCCGAGCGGGGACGGCGGCGGGGGCTCCGGGCCCCGCTCGGCTNCAGGAGGGGAGGCCGCCTCCGGGCAGCGCCCTCAGTGCACCGGGGCCGCCGCTCTGGCAGAGACCCTCCAAAGCGGCGCCCGAGACTCCAGGTGGGGCTGAGGACGCTGAAATCCTTCCCTGGTGCATCGTGTTCCCTCGCTTTTGGCGCGTCACAGAGACTCCTGTGCCGAGGGACGGCGGGAGTCGCACACGTGTGCTTTTCCCAGGTTTGGAATTCGATGGTTTGTGGGAGAAAGCAAAACCCTGTTGGGGGAATTAGTCAGGAACCGTTCCAGTTTATGGAAGTATTTATTTCTGTTAAAATGCTTCAGCGCACAAGCACCTTCCTGAAGCTCATTAACAAAGGTAAATTACACAGTTGTTCCCCACACAGTGAAAAAACCTGTCAAAGCAGAATTATCTGATGAAATGGTTTAAAGGTTGGCTTTAAAATGCAGAGCTGACAACACTTCACTGAGAACACCTTGTTCCTGTCTTCAGACGAGTTTAAAAGAAAAAAACGTAAGAAAAACAGTGAAAAAGTTACATCTATTTTCTACACAGTGGTAGTGCATGGGTTAGAGATGTTCCTTGTGGGTCTGTGCTCTGTGACATACAAATCTT